>JAZHYW010012920.1:0-16895 GCA_037355805.1 Ixodes ricinus | reverse complement strand
TAATAGAGCGCATTCCGTAGACTTTCCTTTGCAAAATCCAAACTGAGAGTCAGTCCGCACCAGTGTTGTTGCGTAACGCGTTGCCAGTAACGCGGTACTTTTTTCAGTACTCGCACTCGTTACATTTTCAAAACAGCAACGTGTAGCGTACATTCGTTACTTATTGCAAGACGCGGGTAACGTAGTTCCGTTACTCGTTACATTTTCTTCCTAAAGACCTAAAATGAAGTACACTTAATTTTTTTGTGTGTTTCTACACTTTGTTTTACTTTCAGTCCAGACGCTGCGTCTGGACTGAAAGTAAAACAAAGTGTAGAAACGCAAAAATCTCATCACATCGATGCTACGATGTGATGGGACCATTGAAGTAGCTTCAAAAGGGAACCATCATGGCAGGCACGTAGCCAGGATTTTGTTTCGGGGGGGGGGGGGGCCGCCCATGACAAAATGCAGTATGAGGGGGACGGGGAGAGGAGGTCAAAGCAAAATGAAAGATTTCGGGGGGGGGGGGGGGGGGGGGGGGGGCCCGGGCCCCATGGGCCTCCCCTCTGGATACGTGCCTGCATCATGGTGTTCGTCATGTTGCTGCACGTGTTCTGTATCCCTGAACCAATCATCAACAAAATAAGGCACAGTGACTTGCGCTTCTGACGTTGCTTGACTGGTCGCATGAACTCATAGCGTCGGCTGCGTTTGGACTTAAGCTGAGACCGAGTATAATGTGCCATTTGTCTGGGTCCCTCACGCTGCATCGAATTTGTCTTGTTTTTAATACTTTTGATCCGGCACGTCATTCATGATTCCACTCATTCCATATGCCTTAAATGTTGCCTGTCTTTTCCCCACGCAAAAAAAAAATACTACTTAAAAAAACAACGCACACACCCTTAGTTTCAATGTCAAAAAAGGCGGTTGCCAAAAACAATTATAATATAACGCTGTTACCGTCAATTTATAAATAAAAATTAACGCGAAAGTAATTGCTGATGATCGGTAATGGTAAAGCGTTCCTTTTATTTTGAGGTAACGTAGGTCGCTGACGCGTTCCTTTTATTTTGCAAGCAACGAGTAACGCATTTCGTTGTTTTGTTTTCGGTAACGCCTACAACACTGGTCAGCACCGAATGCCTAATTTTAAAAAAATCGTCTTAATGTCGCAAAATTATTTTCGCTAGTCTTTTTGGAAAATATGGGCAAGATAGAAATGGGTCTATAATTTGTAACTGCATTTTTATCACCTCCCCTGTGAAGAACGAAAACTTTCGCAAGTTTCACGTTCTTTGGAATTCTGCCAGTTGACAAGGCTAAGCTAAATATACGTACAAACAACGGGGCTATCCCATCTATTGTGAATGTATCGAATTTCATTCCTATTTCATGAATGTCGTGGCTTTCGCTATTATTCAATCCCATAAATGCATTAAAAACTTCTCGCTCATCCGTAGGTAAAGACAAACAGTTTCATCTACCCGGTTCAGGATAGACGAGTTAGCAGACTCATTGTGGGTGCCGGAAGGCAAGTTAGTGAAATGGCGGCTCAAATGGTCCAGTAGATGTATTCCTGACAGTCTTTAACCAGATATGGAAAGAGTGTCTATTGACCTTGGTTTTCTGTGTTGAAGCACTTCGCTTATAGACTGTCAAATAATGCGAGGGCGCTTTTTTTTTTGTGAGTCATGAAAAATATGCTTGTGATATTGAGTTTGTTTTCTGTTTTTTAGCGCAAATGTGTTTTGATTTCAATAATTCTTGAACAGCGTAAAATCATCGTCGTATCTTGACGAGATGTAACACTGGTATAACTGAATCTTTTTGCATGCCATTGTTTAAATAGTGGGAGTGACCTAGCGTTTCCCTATTCGCTTTCTAACGATGACCATTTCGTACGAAAAACACGCGGCAAAAATAGGTTCAAATATAGTCATAAACTCATCGTATACTTGGTTTACGCACTGCTTTGAGAAAACGGAGCTCCAGTCTGTATCCATAATTATATTTTGAAACAATCGCAGGTTACACTGTGTCATAATTTAAAAAGTGAATGATTTTCTAACGCTCCTTGGTAGCTGCAAGTTTGAAAACATAAAAATATTGGTAAATGATTGCTGATGTTTACTTATTGTACCCGCACTCTTGAAAATAGTGCTTATATTTGTAATAAAAAGATCAATAGCGCTTGATGTAGACAGTGTAATTCCAGTGGGAGACGTAATGACATTGAAACAACCACTACTACTGACGGTACCATTCAGTCGGGATGAAACGGGAATTTTCCGTGCGATGTATTGTCGAGGCTATGAAATCTCGATTTAATCGGGCCTGAATGCCCACCTCTGCCGATGACAGGGTAACCGCCTTGGTCGACTGCTACGTGTACTCGATCGCTGCGAAGTCAATACAACCACCATCGTTGATAAGAAGAGACGGCCCACGTGGCTCTGCTTGCGGCGCGCATGGAAAGAAATCGCCGCGGCGTTTTTCGTGACCTGGGGGTGCGGGAGGGAGCAGACGCCCAGGGAGATACGTTTGAACTACAAGAGCGTCAGCAAGGGACGCGTAAATGCCTGTTAACACTGGGAAAAGAACCGCCCTGGCAAGGCGCTGTATGGCTGCGTCTTGGTAACCGCTTTGTGAACGATATTTTGCAATTGATTTTATGAACCGCTGGGCCACAAAACAATCGCAACTCGATGCCGACGTGACGCTCGGCAGAGGAAAATTGGTCCGGCATTGAGTAGCTTCCAAAATCTGCTATAGCTCTTGGCGTACCATCATGTCGGAATAAAAGGGACGCACTAGAGAAAGTGTACGTTACCATGTTCCGAAGGCAATCTATATGGCATTTATTTGAGCTGTTTAACAAACAACAAAGGAGAGAGAATCGATGAGAGTGTCCATTTTCGACGGTAGCATTCGCCACCCCTGCATCTGAGAACAATGGGGACGACGAAGGGAAGAGACTGCTTTCTCATCCGAAAATAGAGGGCAGGGTTCAAACTATTTATATGCGAAGCGTTCATAAAGATAACGTGGGCATTTTCCATTCAACACGCCAGCCGGTCGTGGACAGATGGGTTAAGGTTCGTTCACACTCTTGCAACAGAGTACGACCGAATGAGACAACACCGGTTTTTAATCATCTTACGACGTCTTAGGACCAGCTCCGCAGCAGTGCACCCGGTTTTAAGACGTCGCAAGAGGCCTAAAAACCGGTTCTGTCTCTCTCGGTCTTACTCGGTTGCAAAAGTGTGAACGAGCCTTCAGCCAGATCGTCGTAGCAACGTTGTGTTGAAGTACTTTGCTAGGCCTAGTGTCCATTGGCGGTCGCTTGTTCGGTGAGTCGTTGTCGTTGTAGCATTTTTCGGATATCCGTGGTTCCAGCGTTTGTCTCCGCGGCGTTCAATCCGTCCTGCTTCAGTTTAAAGTACTTCTTCCTGTTCACTTGCTGCTTCGTAGTCGGAATGCACGTGCAAAACACGTAGAAACGCCCGTTGTTCGTCGCGACGATGTAAGAGAGCGATGTCGTCGGCCATCTGGATTTAATCGTAAAAAGTGGGTAAGACACCTCTGGAGCTGACAAAAGATTTCATCGTAGCTTACGCAAAACTTACAATAATTTCGCTTCGTGAATACAAATTTTCTCCTTCGTTTTTTTTTTTCGTCCGTACGCGTTCTTGTTTTTTTGTTTTAAGATCAATTTGTGAATGAGCTGTAGCCGGTTGCGGACAACGACGACAAGGCAGACCGGTCATATAAATACGGCTCTAGGCCGACTCACTTCTCGACCATCATGGTCACTAGTGATGTGGCGGCGTCTCCATCGTCACTGATGCCTTCATACCCACCGCTCTTGTCGGCCATCACACACACACCGAGGCAACTCTACCGGCTTCACAATCCCCCTATGATATGCTACAACCCTCGGGTACTTCGACTAAGCGAGATTGTCACCTGCGCACGCCTCCAGAGTGCCAAAGGTCATAACTATAGGTACACTTGGCCTTGCATGACAGAATGATGTCAAGGGCGCGCCGGATTTCCCGAGATGCATCGCGCTCTTCGATGGCTGCTATTGAAGCTCTTGCCAAACTCCCTGCATTTATAACGAAAAATATAGCCAGCCACTCAAAATACAAGCGATTAACATTTACAGGTTCCGCTGATCCTATTCCCTTATTCCTCGGTAATTTTTGTATATATTAAGTTGCATTTCGGTATCGTTTTAAAGCTGGAGTTCTTTTTTTGCTAGCGCTAATAACTCCTTTATAATAAGCCAAAGCCAGTTACCATTATGTAAGGGCACCAAAAGAAGAAAACAAGCGGAAGCAGGGTTTGTTTGTTGAGATATTAACCTTTAAAAATCTCAGCTTTTAACCATATTCATATTTGTGGCGGGTGATTCAGACGAGCTATATGTACTGATGTACTGTTACACAGTACATCAGTACATCAGCACAAAGTACATCAGTACATCAGTACAGTACATGACGCGCCTCCAAGCGGACACGAGAAGAAGGGAGGAACGAGACGTTTTCCTCCTCCAGGAAGACGGGAGAAAGCTTTCGCCCTCCCGACTGATCTTCCTTCGGTTTCGTTTCTCGAGCACGTCACGCACGTTGTTAAATAAATGTTGTTGAGTTGATTGAGCTTCAGCGGCAGCGAAGCCGCCTGTAATTCTGTCTTCTAGTCCAAACGTGCAGAACATTTCGGTTGCAATGACGTTTTTACCACTAATTTAATCAAACGAGCAAACGAAGCCGCTAGAAACAGCGAAGTTCCGGAGCAGTGCCAGCAGCGCCACGTACACTGGGTAAGATGGCCGTCTCTGGATTGCGCAAGATTGCGGGACCCACGCGGAACTATAGTAGCGGAACCACCCGGAACTGTGTCGACGTTTTCGGCGTTATGGAAATCGCAGGAACTGCGTCCAAGGCAGGCAAGTTTTCCTGCCGGCTGCCTGGGTGCCTTCCGTGCTGAGTTCGGTTCTATTTTCCCGTGCCGAGTGCCAACCGGCGTTCAACGTGGTTCTGGTATTTCTGCATGTCAGCAACATGGCAGCAACATCGTGATGGCAGTGTTGTGCGTAGTGAACAGAAGACTGGAATTATCGCCGATGTGACCGTGTGTTCGCGTATCAGTGGTGCAACAACAAGATGAGATGACGTATACTGTCGGGCATTGATGCCGCTGGTCGGGCCGTGATCGGAGGGGGCGGGGTGTCGCAGGTTGACATTCCGCTTTACATTAAAGAGTTTAAGACCACGTGAGGAATTAGGTGCAGTCGATCGACGCGCGGATAGTCATGTTGGAACGCTGGTCTGAACGGCAAGCTCCTATCGTACAGTGGCCAATGTGACTGTCGGTCCCTGAGGGCGATTGCGCTCTCTGGAAAGGACTGTGAACAGTACGAAATTATGATGGAAAGTACGTGTATTTACAGTGGAATTTTAGCATGAAAAAAAAAAAAAAACAGGTGAAATCGAAAAAAAAAAACTATCCTTTACTTTGCTGTTTAAATTTACTACGGTTCCTGGAGAAACTGCCCTCCAAGTGGCGCGCTGAGATGAGCGCAAGAAGTTTTCCGAGCTCGCCACGGCGTAGCTCCGTACACTTAACACCTGCCGCAAGTCGCGGCTTTGACTGCATTCAAGTTGATCGAAAAGCGATTTCTCTGCCCGTGAAGCATCACTTCCAGCTGAGTGAATATCCGCTCTAGAGATTAATTCAAGACGGCAATTGCAGCCTTGCGTGAACAGCACAAACAGAAAAACAAACACTACAATAGAAATACTGGCTACAAAGTGCCGTGTGGGGAAACAAATTCATGGCTTGAAACCGCATTAGAGCGGCTCGATTTATTGGCTTTCAAATAATCACGGCATGATCGAGCGTTTTCTTTTTAATAAGGGAATTACCGCCTGAGCCATTAAAAATACTCTCACATGTATGACGTTGCTGGAAAAAAATCAACATGCCGAGAAATTCCGCACGTTCAAAACGACCAGTATAAAAGCCGGAAACGCAGAGCTCAGCAGTAGTGATTGGGTTAGTGTGCTGTTGTATTAGGGAGTTTTAGCAGGTCGTTTCCACACGAGCGGTTCGCCCCCCAACGCATCGGCGACGCCACTGCGCATGCGCGCGCGAGTCGTTCGTGACGTTGGGAGGGTCTTCTCGTTCGCTTCTCCCATTCCGGCCGCTGGAGTCGTCACCGCAACGCAGCCAGCAGCGTTCACGACTCGAGTAAAAAAAGATGGCGGTCGGTTCGGCGACTGCCTTCGCCGACCCAGCCGAGCGTTAGGCTTAGGATAGCGGGAGGAGATTTGCCGTCCTGTTAGTCTGCTTCATTTGAGAGGTTGAACCAAATCATTTCGAGGACTGCTCACAATGGTAAGCGATCGTGAATGCTGTAAACTACGCATGCTAGGAAACTTTTGCGATCTGCGGGCGACTAGCTGCCGTGGTGACCGCGAGCAGACGAAATGATTTGGTTCGACGGCACACAACGTGAACGATCGTTCAAGTTCAGGATGACGGAGGCACACCACATACTTTTACGGTCGTTTAGATACTTTTTACTCCATCTAGCTTCGCAGTTCTTGAAATTCCGACCGGGAAATGTTACATCGGCCATCTTGTTTACATCAGTCGTACGCCGGAAACACGAGCCGCCATTACGGTGTCCGCCACGGGTTTACACGTTGCAGAATGTTCCACATGTTCACTAGAAGATGGCGCCACCGTTAAGCACTATCATCATCATCGTTTACACGGTCGCGCAACTTTCACGATTCGCTAAAGTATGTAAAATTTCACGTACGGTTTCGCGGACCGGACCAGCTGTACCGTTCGTGATTTCAGAACCGTGTGCTTGAAAAACGACTCGCTAAAACCAGTGGCGTCACGAGGGTCGGCGGCACCCGGGGCGGCAGCCCGCCTCGACACCCCCCCCCTCCCCGCTCTCGCGTGGGCCAACGTGACTCCTCCCCCCCCCCCCCTCCCGCTCTCGTGGCCCGCCGCGACACCCCCTGAGCGCTGCACCCGGGGCGGTCCGCCCCCGCGCCCCCCCCCCCCCCTGTGTCGCCACTGGCTAAAACTCCCTATTGATGTTTGTATGTGCGATGCATGTGTATGCGCTCAGTGTATGTTTAGCTGATGCTTGTAGTATGCGTAATGTCTACATTTGTGTATAATAGAGGTTCCCGAAGCGCAATGGTGGCGTGAGAACATAAAAAATATTTTTTGTAGAACATGAATTGGGCGGTACCTAGCGCCACCTAGTCTAGCTACTACCGCAATTACTCTGCTTGACCCTGCCATCTGGTGGCAAGCGATTTAACATTCTTTTACGCTACGCGGTTACGCCATCATTTCGTGTTACCGTCATTACCGTGCTGAAATGAGCCAAGAGGCTGCTTCGGATTTGCTTTTTTGAGAGTGGCTTTTGGTTTTGCGGGCGAATGGTTTACCACCTCCTCCGTGATGTGCGGTTGACGCAACGGTTGACGAAGGAATTGTGGCTCGAGGAAAAGCAAAGGTAAGACAAAGTGCGCGAACTGGGTGCCGGTTGTCTCCGTTTAACATCGCAGTGCTGACGACGAGAAGACTGAGTGACTGCATGCTTTCGAAACGTAAGTTTCTTTGCCTGCACGGGGAAGCCGGCTTCGGAAATAAATGCAGTTCGCGGAAAGCTCGTGTTACGTTTTTATTTGCTGCTCCTCTTGCTTCGTACAATTGAGGAGTTTCAGCGACGGTGTCACCGCCCCGTTGGCCGGACGCCGAAAGAGAAAGAGGAGGATAGGTTTGCTGGGTGTTGGCTTTGTGTAAAGTGCGTTGGCCGCGAACGTAGGCTTATAAACTTTGGCAGCAAGAATATTACACGGCTCTAGTGTTCCGGTACGAGCAGCAGAGGTGACAGAATCTCCTACGACTAGCTACGACCCCTCGCCGCAGCGATGCAGGCGTCGACGGAGCGCAACGCTGTGTACTACGCAGTCAGTCGCCGTCGCCCGACGGAGCTCGTTTGGCATTCCAGGGCTTTCCGCCCCGGGTTCTTCGTTTGTACTTGGAACCGAGTGTTTTTTCCTGTGCTTGTGTGTGTGCACAGTGGCTGGATATGGGCCTCATAGAGCAGTTCTTCAGGCTCAACAGCAACTCAAAGTTGACGGCGGAGCGACTTGCAGCAACGCTTTCGGTTGGTGCACGGGTGTGACGACTACACGGATACATTTTAAGATTGCTGCTAGCAAGGTGGGCCATAGTCGATTTATGTTGAGACGATTTTAAGTGTAAGTACTCCGGGCAAAGGCGAATCTATCGCGTTTCTAATCCACCTTTGTTTATGTTGTTTTTATCACGCACGACCGACTACTAAGCAAATTCTTCTGTACGGATCACGGAGTGAATGTCTTCGGCCTTACATTGCGGAACGCCCAGTAAAGTCATGTTTGTTCAGCGAGACAACTTCCCTTTTGAGTGACCTTTTTTATTGATAATTTCTCCCGTATCTAGGTGCTTTAATCAACACGATCAATTAGGTTTGCTTCCCTAGTTAAGACATCTTGCTGTCACATGTGGCACTAACGCTTGGCACGATGTATGCCACTGGTGGTATTGTGAATTGGTTTACTTCCAAAGCTAAAAAGATGTAGACAGGTGGGACCATTCAGTGTGCTAAAAATGTGCTGATATGGGAATTTCGTTGCATAACTAGCGTTTTACGTTTTAAGATTGATAAGAAACATGCTCATTTGATTATGCATGTCTACAGCATAAGCTTTGCAGATCCAGAATGGGTGTGCTATAGGCTACAGCCTCAAGGTTTTTAATGGACAAAATTGGTGATTACACGGCAGTAAATATTGTGGTGGAAAACTGCTCCTTGACTCTGTGAGTTTTGATCGTGACCATTGGTGTGCTGTTGGGAAATTAGGTAATGGCACACCTTTTTCCTGACCATCTGGCTTCAAGGGACATCGCATCTAGATGTGCTTAAATATGTTTATTTCAAGGTTCAGTTGACCCCTCTGCTTCATTACAGGAAGGCAGTCTCAAGCCACAACCAACAGCAGTGAATATACAATGCATAATAACAAGCACCAGTGTCCAGGCATATAGTCCGCAGAATCCAACTTGAGCCTAAATATATATATATTTTTTAGATAGTTTGCATCTTGTGTATAATCCGCAGGGCCTGATTTTCGCGCCCAGTGCATAGTCCGCCAAGCTGGTGCGTTGTGTCTTCGTGCTTTTTTTTCCTGTGTGGCATTTTCTGCAGAAGTTCTTCGGCAAACTGCTGTTGAGCCTGAAGAACTGCTCTTGGAGGTCCATATCCAGCCACTGAGTCACACACAAGCACAGAAAATAACACTCGGTGCCAAGTACAGACAAAGCACCTGGGCGGAAAGCCGTGAATGCCAAACGAGCAGCGTCGGGTGACGGCGACTGACTGCGTTGCGTCCCTTCGACGCCTGCATCGCCGCTGTGGGTGGTCGTAGCTAATCGTAGCAAGACGATCTTCACTTCAAGCAAGAAACCTTGCCATATCATAGTCAAGATATGTGTGCAAGTGTTCGATGACGTGGGCTCTCTCACGCTTGTGCAGCTGTCATCAAGAAAGGTACATATCAACAATGTTTGCGCGTTTGAGGCTGAAACTATGACGCATACTTTATCTAAACCTAAATTTATCGGCCTGTGGCTACAAACATTTTGGTTGACGTTGCTTAGATGATGTAACCATTCAGGTCTCGCATTAAATGGTGTTGCGGAACTCTTCGGTTGTGTATGAAAACCCACTTTTGCCCTAATAAAATACATTTTCAAAAGGACACGTGTCTTCTTCCGATACATATCTTCCAATTTACAATGCGCAGGAAAAAAAGAAAATCAACTGTGTACATCTACCACTTAGCATAAGCACCTTTTGCCATTCATTTTTGAGGCTTACACTCAAAATATCGGTTTAGGTTGCTCTTGTTTTAGGAACTTTGCCCTGTTGTGAAAAGAGAAAAAAAAAGATAAAGAAGCTTTACCTTTGTTCTCCTTCTGTGGCATTTAATACAGACTTGTTTGTCAGCAGATCTCACATTCACAGCAGATATCACCGTGGCACATACAACTCGAACGACCGGATGAAGACTTGCTATTACAATAAAGCTCGCCAAGAGCCAAAAGGAGGCTTGTAGGGGTGCACAAGCACATCGAAATGAGATTGGCGCTTCCGGGGCTCGTTTACATTATGCGTAAAAACAGGACGATCGGCGACCAGCTGATCGCAATATAACACCAAGGATACCGATGTTTCGATACATAGAACGCAGGATAAAGACCTCAATCGTCCCTTGATGCTGTAGCTGTCGTAGCTTTCCATCCAACCGCTTTTTAGCACAATTAACTGAACAACCGAAGAGTTCGCAACACCGTTTAATGCGAGGCCTGAATGGTTACATCATCTAAGCAACGTCAACGAAAATGTTTGTAGCCACAGACCGATAAGTTTAGGTTTAGATAAAGTACGCGTCATAGTTTCAACGCGCGAACCTTGTTGATATGTACCTTTCTTTGGACCCGCGTACGTATGATTCGGTTCAACTTGATGACAGCTGCACCAGCGTGAGCTCACGTCGAACACTGGCACACATATCTTGACTATGGCAAGGTTTCTTGCCTTCGACTGGCTTGAACACTTCATTTGTAGCATCACGGTAGGTCTTGCTTGAAGCGATGATCGTCTCGCACACGGCAACAAACAGAGAACGACACGCTTTGTTTAATTTATACGCTACCGGTCTACGGGGCGTCGCAAATCTATCCCCCTCTTTTCCGCCATGTTGGATCGATCGGAGCGCCTCCTATATTCGCTGAAACTCCTCAATAGACTCAGTGTTTCACGTTGAGCCTTATTGAGCTCGATTTGCTCGATTCGTGGCCGCCATATTGAAATGCAGGCGACGGAGGAACTTTTGCTCCCCTGCAGAGGGACGAAAGTTTCTCCCTTTCTGAAGGAACATATGTGTAAAGAGCGTTCCTCCCTTTAGGGAGGACTATACTGACCCTTTTTTCTAAGAGTGTACTTTACATTGCGCGAGCGTTTTACAGCAACCTCGCACGTTTTCATTCTAACAAAGTCCCTTGTTAGAACTCAACAACAGTTGTTTCTCCGATGTTGCTGTCAGCAAGACTATGAGATTGTAACCTGCGGACGCCAGGTGTAATGTTGAAATCTGTATCAAGAACACTTGTTGCGTTCACTACTGCAGCGTTCATAGTTGTAAAAGTTGATCATTCAGCAAAGAAGATGATGAGAAAACTTTCTATTTTGTACTAAGGCTCTAAGCAGGAAGTTGTCACAAAAAGTTTGGCTTAGAAGGCCTACAAGAGAACACCACGATAAATCTGACCCCATTCTCTGACGCCCAGCGTCAATGCCACCGGAACGATGTCAGACTTCGGTGAACCTCCTTTTCTTCGCTCCTATGCGCCTCGTAATTTCCGGGTGCCGATAATTACACATCCTCGTCAACAGCTCTTGTTCCCATCCCGAGCGTCATGAGGGCGGAGTTTTCCTGTCCCCTAGAGTAGCCCTACCGCTTTTCTATGTCCCACGTAGTTTCACGGGTACCGCTGAACGCCCGGCAGTGCAGTTGCCCGCCATTGATCCCCTGCCGGACTGAGGATTTTTTCATATCGGTGTCGGGCCCTGTTTGCTTAGACCTCAGGCGCGTTATTATCGCGCAAGCGCACGTCGGTGTCCCCGTCGAAACACTATCCGCGGCTACTTTCTTTTTATTGTTGCTGCCAATGTGTAAATAACAAAACAACGTACGACGTTCCTGTGTTTGCTTTGACTGGACGTGAAACTAAATCAAAAATTAACTCTCTGAACGAATATATTTTTTCCTGTATATTGAAAGGTAAACATACAAGCTAAACTTACAAAGAAAGGAAGTCGGATTGATCTTTGTATTAGGGACCGCTCGGCTGCAGCACACGTTGTTATTCATATATTTTCCCTTTCGTTTCTAGACCGTTTTCGAACTTAACTTCTAGTTTCCTCTATCTGCAACAAAAATTCATCGAATACAAGTACACTCATATATTTATGACATCTTGAGGCAGTGCCAGGTGAGGACAATATAAAATTTTAAAAAAGTAAACAAGGGGATATTCATCAGGACAACACATGTTTTAAAGGGGAATTCTCTTTTGAATGCCCCATAGTTCAATAATTTCTTCATCCTTTATCGTTTTTATTTTGTAACCATATACATCGTTTAAGACTGACGCCGATCTCTCAAAATAATTTTTCTTAAGCGCCTAGATACAACACGCATGTGCCATTTTTTTCCCAAAAAATAAAAGTATCCGAATGTTTACGTCGCGAGGCTGATGTTGGGTGTCGCAACTGCTTTTATATCGTACTTGTATTTCGGGTCGACATGCCCAAGTAGAAGCGTGATCTCAAAATCAATCCTAACTAAAAAAAAAATGTGCTTACAATACGAGAGCAAGTTCGTCTGCTGCTTGCGCAGAAGTTGCCGGTGACGTCAGAACGACGTCGAGACTCTGATTGGCTTTGATTGCAAGAGATAGTGGGTAGACCTCAGTGCTAGATGCCTTGAGGGTCGTACCCTCTATTTTGATTCAATCAGCCAATAAGAGCTCGGCGTTCCGACATCCGCAACCCTGTGCAAGAAGCAGACGAACTTCTGCTCCGCATTGTGATAATGCGACATATTCACATGTTAATGACTCTCCTGGAAAACTTCGAATACAATATTGAGCATGTCACTGCAGGCACGTGGCCAGGATTTTGGTTTTACAGGGGGGGGGGGGGGGAGGCCGCCCATGACAAAATGCTGTATGAGGGAGGGGAGAGAGGAGGTCCCAGCAAAATGGAAGATTTCGGGGGCGGGTGCGGGGGGGGGGGGGGCGGGCCCCATGGGCCTCCCCCTGGATGCGATGCCTGGCATACTTAACGAAACAGTGAAATGAAAGAAAACATATTTTTAAAGGGCCTAAATGGGACACGTATATCTATTTTGCATAAATTTTTCCCCATAAGATCAAAAAATGGCCGCATCTCACGCGGTGTAGTCAGATGTTGATTGGGGCGAAGCTGTGGGTGGTGCTGATGATACTGATTTTATTGTTCCTGCCGTTAGTGCTGATGGTGCTGATTCGGTGAAATGCAGAGCCGGTGGTTATTCTCGCGGATCAGCTCGGATCCGCTGGAAGCCGTGGGAACGTATCTCCTACCGCTTAAAGGGGCCTCTGCAATGGCTTTTTTACTAATTTTTTATTTGCACCAAACCTGAGCGCACTGAACGTAGTAACTTAATGACACTTTTCTTTTCTCGAATTTCGATTTATTTTAGAAGTTATAGGCAAATCAAAATTACAAAAACAAGCAAAAAATAACCTCCTTCATGACGTCCTTGGTTGCTTGAGTGGCCGTGAACTAGACGAGGGGTGGTGAGCTGAGCGAGCGCTCACGGCTGCCGTACTCCGTGTCGACGGCGCGAGAGGGCGCCACTAAAGCGTGTTCTGGATAGGCTCTATGTAGCGGGCAGCTAGAGCGGCTCTCATTGCATTTGCTGCGCGATTAAACACAAATTCGGCATGACACTTCATTGGCCACAAACGACAGCAAACACGGGGTAAAGATCAGTTCAGAATGGGCGCCACTTCGCGCTGCCATACCGCGAAACGGCCAAACCGCAAGACAAAGCTGCTCACCGAAGGCCTTGGGAACGCTCAGAGCCGGCCGGGTCCTTCGGTCCCTACGGCCGCAGCGCCGCCGCGTACATCCGGGACCTTTCCGTGTCGGCGCCTGATCCCACTACTCCTTTCTAGTAGGCGCCGCCTTTTCCACCGATTGGTGGCGGGTATGTCGACGGATCATTTCTTGTTTCCGTACTTTATAAACTGCATTTGTTTCTTTTCTGATCTCAAATACTGAACAAAAACTACTTTTACAAATAATTGAAACGGTTCGCGCCCCTTATATTTTGTATTTCGACTAAGAAGAAGCTTTTAGCGGCTCTGACCAGTAGTAAGCCCAGGACCTAAGACGTCACATTACGCGCGCTTTCGGTACCGCGGGTCGCCCCCGTCGGTGGAGGAGGTTTCCGCGTCGTCCGGTTAAAATATGACGCACTGATATTTAGTGACTCTCTCCGTGCCCGCTGGCTTGCCCGAACCCCAAGAGACGTGGAAACCGCAAAATAGGTAGACGCTTAAAGGGCAACTCCGCTCAATTCCGAAAAATTTAGGCTTACATGTGATTCCATTTCACAAAGTACTACTCAACAGCTCTACGTCTTCGGATTCGCGAAATGTTGAATATTATTTGTGTAATCTTAATTTAAACATCAGCCGATACCGAAACCGAAACTTCGGTTGCGTCAGGCAACATTGGTCTCGTGTCCTCAGAGTCATGGCCACGTCACGTCGAACCACGTGGTCTTGTGACGTTCGTAGGCGCGAGGTACAGGACACGCGACGCGGGTAGGTCGCTTCGCATGGCGAGGATGGTGATGGCCCGGGGGAGAGGGGGAAGGGGAGAACACGAAAGAGGAGAGGGGGAGCGGAGAAACCGGACATGCGATAAACGCGCAGGGCAGCGCAAACTAGCGCATCCGCGTTACGGTGATCACGTGGACACCGTAGAGCCAACACCGGGAGGAGAAACTCATGACGTCATCGTTCAATTTCGCTCCGAGAAGTAAAAACAACCAAAACGTGAGAATGACGTAGTCATGCCTTTGGCGTAGTGGTTCAACGTTGGCCGCTCCAACCCCGTCGCATTGACTGCGCTGACGATTGCGCCTCACGTCGCACGCTAGAGTTGGCAGATTTCGGCGACTTGGCTCGTTTGAAAGTTTGCTGGCCAGTTTATTAAATATATAGACGGAATTAGATCGTAATATTTGACATGGGGTCTTCCTATATGATACTGAAGAGGGCTGCATAGTTTTCTAAATATCAAAAATGAAGCGGAGTTGCCCAATTATGATTGCAGGGGGCCCCTTTAAAAACCTCCAAATAAAGCAAGGTTTGTCAATTGCTTCCTTCATGAAATAGCAGACGCTCACAATTCAAGCTCGCGTTTGATTCCGTTGCCCGCGGGACGCGATTTCTATCCGATAATCTACTGGTTTTTTTTTTTTTGTTTTTTGTTTTTTTTCCCTTTCGGTTCGGCGACACATCGTAGCAGAAGAACCTTCGTCGTCTGCTCCCGCTCCTCGCCGGTCTCGCCAGAGCGAGGCATGACGGGATTGCATTTTGGCGCACTCTCGATTTTCTCGGTGCAGCGAGTGCATGCACGCGTGGGGTTCCGCCGCTGAAACGGCTGAAACGAACCCGGAGAGTGCAACTACTCGTGGAGTGCCGGCCGAAACGAACTCGCTTTACGCCGCGAGTGGGCACGCGTGGACACGAGTGCCGTGAAACGAACTCGCTATATATTACTCTATGCCTCGGAACCCAATTTTTCCCTCGACGCGCGCGCTTGAGCCAATCAGCGAGCGTCCGGACGTGACGTGCGCCCTTTTCCGGTTAGGAAATGTTTTCGCTGTTTTTATTTTGAACCCACAATGAAGGCGAAAAGGCAGGGAGTGGGTCGGGGATTCGTGGACTCGCCAAACGTGGCTGGAAGCATTTCAGCGTGGAAAGAAGGTAGCCGATTGGAACATCTGACTGTGTGCAGTGTTTTATGTGCGTGTACGACGCCGTGAATCTACTCTTCATCGTTTGCGCGAAAGCTGCCACCGAAGTTCGCGGTGTGTTCCTACCTCCGACTGTGCGGGAGCGATCACTCCCAATGTGTTGTGTAGTCTTTTTGTGCACCCACCACTACGGAATACAACAGTTCTCCAGCGAAAACACTCTCGCACAAGCTGCTTGCAGTGTTCAAGGTACGGATGGTACGGACGCGAAGGCTCTGGGACGCGCCGGCGTAGCACCGTGCTTTGTTTCCACAAAAACGCCGCAAACTTCAAGCTGCCTGTTCGAGTCCGTGCCTTTCGCCAATGCTGCACATAACCGGAGTGTAAACGTATATATAATCATCGCCGTTGTCCATTCAGTGAAGACGGTTGTCTCCGTGCGCATATATCGCGAAGGCAAGGCAACAACAATCGTGCGAAGCAGACGAATAAAATAAATTCCGTGTTCTCTCGACAAACGCGGGATTCCCCGAGAAGACGCCGCCGTCGGGTGGTCCTGTGGTCAGCTTCGCATTTTACGACGCCGGCGTCGACGTCGACCGCAACGCGCGTTTTTTGCTCAGTGTGAATGCGCTTTTAGCGCGAACACGGCGTCGACGCTTTCCAACATGGGGGATATACGTGCCAAACGCCAAACGAACGAAGGACATGTGGAAAACCGAGAGAGACGGCAAGAACTACGCAGTAACACTGGATACAGTAACTCCTGTGCTTGCAGACGATCAGTGTCGCGGCGGCTACGCCTATTGTTCGCCGCGACCACTGATCTCAATGCACAATTGCTGGACCGCGTCTTGCCTCGCTCCGCGAATGCGGTCACTGGCGGCCATCTTTTTGTAGACTCTATATCACCTCTAGCCAAGATACAGCTGCTGAAGCCACCTGGCAGCCACCATCATCCATCCATGGCAGACGGCGTTTTGGCAGTTTTGGTGGCAGGCTGCCATCAAAATACGCGGGTGATATTCCATGATTGATTGGAAATTGTTTGACAAAACATGTTTTTAAACCCGGCGTGAACAGTAGCCCGGTCTCTGAGGACCCGGTGAAAGTTTCACGAAATCGCGCAGCACCGGGAAAACAGCACAGCACGTATCGAAAGTCGCATCGAAAGCAGACGCCGGTACGTAGTCTGCTTTCGATGCGAAGCTGCGCTGCTTTCCCCCG
>JAZHYW010012919.1:0-108106 GCA_037355805.1 Ixodes ricinus | reverse complement strand
ACTAAGATGTTTGATCAGATTGGCTTGGAACGGATTTTAACGTAAACGTTTTTGAGAAAGTTGAAGGAATGACTCTCAGCCGCTTGCAGACGTATAAACTGACACATAAGGTGGCCGAATATGCAGACGAGATACTGCGCGAATGAGACATTCTGAGCGGTAGCCTTGAAAGCCGAAGTGGCTTTACAGGGTTCCCTCTGGACGTTCTGGGGCGTTCCCGCACGCCAGAATCTTCCAGAACAACCCCGGAGTCCCCCTAAGCGCGACGTTAAAAGCGTTCGAGGCGGAAGCCAATCGCATGATTTTCAAAGACAGAAAAAGAGAGAGAGAGAGAGAGAGAAAAAGACGTTTCTTATTATATTCCCGTGTACGGTGCTCCGTTGTGTTAGCCTACCGCCCTTCGCCGAGTAGGTGTTGGAGGTGTTCGACAAGGGGGGCCAGAGCCTAGTCTCCACCACTGATAAAACCCGTTTGCCCTACCCCAGGCGTATAACTCTTGGTTAGCTCCAGTCCGGTAGAGCGCTCCACTGGAAATGGAAGAGGTTCTGGCTGCATGCCAGGACAGGCAGATTAGTTCGGCCGGTCGCACCCGTCGCACAAGCTGTGTTTGGGAATTTGTGTTTGTTCTTTGTCCCCTTGTTCTCCTTCTCGCATGTATTATTATCGTCATTCTTGTGCGGCTCGCTTGCACCTTTGTATCATCGGCATTATCATCATAACCTTAACAAATGCAGGCCAATCACCCTTCTTGGTTTAGACTGGTGGCAGCTGATAAAACCGCGTTTGCTCTATGGCATATAACTCCTGGGTAGCTCAGTTTGTTGAGCGCTCCACTGGAAATGGAGAGGCCCTGGTTGGATGCCAGGACAGGCGGATCTTTTCGGTCGCGCACCCGTCACCTAGCTGTGTTCGGAAATTTGTGTTTGTCCTTTGTCCCCCTTGTTCCCCTTCTCCAGGCATGTATGACCTCATTCTTGTCAGCTTGCTTGCACCTTTGCTATAATTGCATTATCATCATAACCCTGAGAGGGTTGGTCCATTGTGTCCAGCTCCGAGGGCCTTGCTGGGAGGGAGGGCAGAAAGGAGGAGGTTGCATGTTGTCGTGGGCGTTGGTACAGTCCCACAGGTAGTGTGTATTGGAAGGGTAGCCGGTACAGTGTGGGTATACTGGCCGGCCGGAATGTCCTTGGAGGAAGAGGGTGCAATGTGGTGTCATGAGGGTTTGATGTTTGCACTTGTCTGATGAATGTGGTGTCGGCTGGGCCGAATCGGAGTCAGCGAGAGTGTGGTTATGTGTTCTCTGAGTTTAAGCAGTATGGCTCTGCTTTCCTTGAGCATTTGCGTTCAGGCTGTCTTCGGATCATACGGTTTTGGCCAGATTGTGGGAGATCCAGGGTTGATTGATTTTGCTCGGGAGAGCGCGTGCGCTCTTTGATTACTCCCCAGGCCCTGATGGCCTGGTACTTATTCGATTGTGACGTGTAGGTTAGGGTGTACAGCGGCACGCACCTTTGTTGTCTGTGCGGATGAGACTTCGATCGGTTGAGTGGGTGTGTTTTCGTAATGACTTCGGCGATAGCTAAAATTTCTTCGGCTGTCAGGAGGGAACCCCTACGTGGTCACGGGACGAGAAGGAGCAGGGTCCGACAAGTGCTGTTCTGCTTCAGGCTGGTGTGTGGCTCGCCTCTGTTTAGTATACGTCTATGTCTGGTGGTGTACGGGCGAGTACCAGGCGGGCGCGGGTCTTGCGGCGGGGTTGGTGGTTTACGGTTGACATTTCCTGTGGGACCGGGAGGATATTTATGTCTGGAAGCGAGTCCCAGTGTGCGGGGAAGGGTGGGGGGAAGGGTGGGGAAGGGGTGGGGATGGGCGGTGGAGGAGACTGGACCTGTCGTATTGATGCTTGTCGAGGAGAAAGCGCCCTTGTTGAGATGTCTTCTAGGCGTTAGTGTTGCGCATGTTTGTGGATCCCCGTACGAAAATGTCATATCTGGCCCTAATATATTTTATATATGGCCATATATGATAATATAAGGAGTCAGATATGGCCCTAAAACGCTATATATGGGAGCAGATACGGCCTGATATTGCCATATGGGTAGGCAAATACTGCCATACGTGGTTGTATAAGTGCGTAGATATGACGATAGATCGCCACATGCGCGTGCAAATACAGCCATATACCGCTGTATAAAAGTTCAAATACTGCCATATTTAGCCCGTTCACGACATAAATGGGTAAAAATATATCCCCTGATAATTATATATGGGCCCGTTTCAATCGTGCAAGCAAGAAGTCATATGTACTCGCCAAGACACTAGTTGATTGATCTATATTGCATGAGTCTCATGTCATTGGTTAACTATTGTTAACATGCTTAAAGTGAACTTATTCCAGATATTTAGATCAATTAATCAATTGCAGCGTTTTGAAGATTGAAAGACGAATGAAATTTGGTTGTATGTTTGACGTGTGACAATATGACGAAGTGCATAAGATCGGAAAGCGAGTTGATCAAATAATGGATTTTTGATCGCATCTTTTAGGCACCCGTTTCCGCGTTAAGCGGTGTCGGCGTCGCCGTCGGCATCGGTGTAACCGCCCCACTGAATTTAGCAGGAAATTGAATTGGTGCTTATTTCACGTGACGTCAATTTTCCCGCTAAATCTAGCAGTGAAACTAATTTTGTTCATGCTTTCCCACTAAATTTAGTGGGGAAACACGAACCGTTAGCTTACTGAAGATGCAAGACGCTACTTCGTCGTCCCTAATAATTTTCCCTTCGAACGGCTGCGAAGCCGTTGCGCTCGGAGTACCCTACGCAGCATCTTTAAAAACCGTTCGCGCAGCATCGCAATCTTCCGTTTGCGTGTGTCGGCGATTCATCATGTGTTGAAAGTCGGAAGATGTGCTGTCCGCGGTGTCTTTTATGTGTAGCTCTTTCGTAAAAAAATTGAAGATTAAAAACGCGAACCTAACAGTGTACACATAATTTCGAATTTATTGGTAAAAAATATATATTTATTTATTTATCTATTTGTTTGTGGACATCGTGTGCAAAACATAGTCGCGCTTATTTTTTCATTAAAAATATAATGTGGGTTATACGGCGTAAAATATAGTATCTTCAAACTTGGATCGTTTTGGGTCACGTTCGGGTTGGACAGCTTTTTGGAAGTTCAAAGTGTGGATGGACTTCATAAAGCTGTCCTGTTCACTCGGTATTGATAGTAAGGTAGACGCTATGCGTGTTTTAGGCCAGTCGTGTCTCCGGTTAGGGTCACGTGACCACAGTCTAGAAGCTGGTGATAAGGCAGAACACCATACTTGGGTAGTAATTCAATTACAGTAATTGAATTACTGTAATTTAATTACTTTTCCTCGTAATTTGTAATTGTAATTAATTACTTTTAGCTAAAAGGAATTGTAATTGTAATTTAATTACTTTCTAGCATCAGTAATTGTAAAATTTCAGGCACAATTACAATTACTTTGCAAGATTTTGCGGCGCCGGCGCTTTTCCTCCCCTGACCACGGGGACGACAGTACAGCCAGATCGACAAGGGAGAGAGAGTATCCCGTATCCCAACCTGCTCAAAAGGAGGGAAAGGAGGAATGGAAAAGAGGGGCTGGAATAGAACGGAATGAACGGTTTTGTAGACTGTAAAACGATTTAATAGAAAATTTGAGAAATAATTTGATAAATAAGGGCTACATTCACGTAGGTTTTCGTTCCTGTTGCAGTTGAAATCTGTCTCTTCGTCTCGTTCGCTTCCTGTTGCTGTGTTCCTAAGGGTCTCTCTTATTTCTCATTCCCATCAGGGGGCATCGGGGTTCGAAGTCGAGCAGGTTGGGCTCCGATGACAACATCCGGTCGAGGCGTGGAGGTTCGAGGTTCTCCTTACGGTTCTCCTTACGCGTCTTCGTCGCTAGCATATTCGCTTACATATTTCAGTCAAGGTTGGGGATTTTTATTGTCCATGAAATTATTCTCTTTTCTTTATGAGTTCTTCACGTCCCTCTTCTCTAGCTCGTCTGTTGGTACCACTTACAGTAAGTTGTGCTACTCTAACATCGAGGCGAAGAAGCAGCAGGTCTCTTTAACACGACTCACCCCACCTTACTTCCAACCGTTCTTGCTACACT
This sequence comes from Ixodes ricinus, assembly GCA_037355805.1. NCBI lineage: Eukaryota > Metazoa > Arthropoda > Arachnida > Ixodida > Ixodidae > Ixodes > Ixodes ricinus. The sequence continues at coordinate 103,958 of JAZHYW010012919.1, read as the reverse complement.
GCTTTTCCCTCTCCAAATCCTCGTCTGCCTTTTTGCATAAATTTTCATTATTTACTGTTTTCTCCAACCCCTAACCCTTTCAACCGTTTCTCAACCTGATTGGACGAGATTCCAAAACTTTACAAACCGCGGTTTGAGACTGTCAAGAGCTTGTTATAAGATAAAATAAAAATATAAAATAATTTATTTTTATTTATTGAGAATATAAGAATGCAGGAGTTCATTACTCCAAACTGTTAAGTTCTATAATTCATTTAACAAATTTAGTAAAAGAAAAGTACAACACGTGACATTTATACAGCGGCCATATAACTCGTTTAAAGTTATATGGCCCAAGGTGGGTAGCTCTCAGAAATAAGTAATTGTAAAGTAATTGCATTACTTTTTAAAAGTAATTTGTAATTGTAATTAATTACTTTTCACATAGTAGTAATTGTAATTGTAGTTAAACTACTTTTGGAGCAAGGTAATTGTAATTGTAATTAAATTACATTTTGAAAGTAATTTACCCATGTATGCAGAACACAGCACCTGCCTGAAGCCCAAGGCCACATATAGCGTTCACTGCTCTATAAACCTTGGGTACAAGTGACAAATCCTCTCGTTGTGGTCATTGTTGGGATCAAAACCATGTGCTGGTTGGGATGCCCCAGAAGAAAAGCCTTTTGTGTGTGCACTCCCGTTTTGGCCTTTCCTTCTCTCCTTTTCTCTCTCTCCCTAAGCTGAAAGCGTGGCTGCCGGACCTAGTTTGGCGTGTGTCGCGCTCTGCGTGGCTGCTGTGGATTCTGCGTCTGCAGTAAATTCGAAAAGTCCTACCCGTATATCGGCAACAAGCGATTTCTTCAAAGAAGCCCAAGAATTTATTGTGATGCGTTTAGTGTGCGGTTCTACAAATGCCAGCTTTTGTTACATCGTGTTGAATCTTCACGGACACCTTCCTTCTCGCTTTTGTGTTTGAGTGGTTGCCATGCCCGTGTCAACATATATCACGGACTACACCTTTCAAGTCTGGCATCGTCAACGTAAGTGCGCTGCAACCTACTTCCCGACAATTCATCGTTTTCCTGCAGGTACTCTTCCAGATTACCTATAGAATTGCCGGAAGGGGCGGGGACATGTCGATTAGAGCAATTTTAGAGGCGTACACATTAAAATAGAAGGGCTGGAGCATTGCGTAAGCCGAAGTTAGGTCTCTCTGCATAGCATGGGATTCACTTATCTGGACACGTGTTGATTGTACATGATGCAGTTGTTCGTTTTTTTTTTAATTATAACATGAGTTGAGAGTTAGCGGTTGTATTGTGTACACCATTCTACTTCGTCTTCGTTTTTTGTGCGCTGTGTTGATTTGACTAAGTATAAACCAGCAAGCCCGCAAGCCACGCATTAATCATTTCTCCTCTTTTCCAGTATCTTTTCATAGCTTGATTTAATCTCGCCTTGCTGTGTTTCATTCAAACAACTTACTTTCCAGCTTTTCTTTTTTAAACTGAGATTAAAAACTAAAGTTATACGTTGAGCAAAGTTATCTACATCCGAACATCCCATGTCCTGGAAATTTATTTTTGCTTCTTATGCTAATTTCTTCCTTCCTATTCAGGTAATTACAAAATAAAAGGAAAGAAACGTTATAAACAAAGCGAAAAATATGCACTGGTAACAGCAGTACAGCACAACAGCTGCCACTGATCGAGAAAAAAAGGAGCCGACAACATAATCATAAAAAGTGAAGCAAAAAGTGGACACTTATACCAAAGTCTGTGCTGCTGCAAGTGGTGTCGACACGAGTATCAGCTGAAGGACCGTTCTCTAAGCAGAAATGTGCAGGACGTGTAAAAAGATTACGCTTATATATGTCAACTTTCTTGCGTAGTACTTCATTCCTTTTTTTGTGTGTATTTAACATGCCTCCCGCATGGGGGGCAAAACGTTTAAAAACTTAATTTTTGTTAGGTTAAATGTTTTTTTTTAAACATTTATCAGAGGCACAACAAATATTCTGCCTTTTTTAAAAATTTTGCTTTAGCTTTTGTGATTATTTTTGTATTCCGTTAACGTTTTCAATGCTCTGTGTTATTTAATTTTTACAACAATAGACGTCGAATGGCGTATAATCGTTCTGCCTGACCTTCCGTCCTCCATAAAAAAAAAATCAAGCACCATGTTTTAGAACGGATGGAACGATCTCATACTGATTAACTAAAACCTCTCCATCACAGGTTGAGATGCTTCAAAAGACGTGGGTGCCGGTCGTTTTCAGTGGTAACTCGCTCGATGTCAAACGCTGTTAAAATGAAATCCCTTTCACGTGACCTATCTGCAGCCCCTACGAGACCGGAACATCCACTCGCACTGCGTAGTTCAAATATTAACAGATGTAAAGTCAAATTTGTTATATGAATATTAAGACAGCAGGCGGCCTGCCTGAAAAGAGGTCTCATGTCTGGTCTGTATGTACTTCATCTAGTGCAGTACGTCCACTAACCTGGGATCTGTAACGTGCATCACGCGGTAGTGATTTTACGAGAGCAAATTGTATCGGTTGCATCTTCTGTGAGTCTGTGCAATTCGCTCGTGGATTTATGAACATACAAAAAGATGCGGCTCCAGAAGTCGTTTGTGACGTTCAACGTACGTCGTTAGATGCTGATAATGCTGGCTGTCTGCTAATAAATGCGCCTGTCTCTTGTGCAAACTGTGAGTTGGCATAAGGAAGATCATTGGATCATTTGTTAAGGCGGGAACACATGTGCCAAAGGAAATCGCACAACCTTTGAAGCAAGGAAAAAAATAGTTCCACACCATTCCTTTTAAGCGAACAACGGGCAGGTATTTATTGCGCAGATATTTTAGATAGGCTTTCGACGAAACCATATCTTATATTTTCATCCAGTAAATACCCTGGTTTTTGGAAGATAATTTAGAACGATTTTCGCATCCTCCCACTTCCAAGCGATTTTCGATTAATTTTAAACACCTTTATGCTGGATTTACACGGATCGATTTTACTTGCGACTTCATAGTTGTGACGATTGTGGGGGAAAAGAAGCGTGATGGAAGCGGCGTTTTCTCATGGCGCAACTGCGAAATTGCAAGTAAAGTCACACCATGTGAACCGGGCTTAAGCAACATAGATACATTCACATAAAAAAAAAACTGAAATGTCGTAGATTTTTTTTTTTTTTTGCTCTTGAACGTGTGATTTCACGGGCAGTCCCCTGAGGCACTGCAGTTAAAGCTATGCTCGCACGTGCGCTTGCGCTCCTCCAGGGCTGACCAAAGCTATACACGCGCCCTCTTTACTAGTGAATTGCAACAGAAAGTTGCTCACAAAAAGTAGCCAATTGCTGGTTTTGAAGTAGTTGATTTCGAGAATTTAGAAGTTCGATGATGCGGTGAAGAATTACCAGAATTAAGACAACGCTTGTGGCAGGTGGACAACCAGCACGAAAGACCAAATCACACATCCCGTTTTTAGATACATACAGTTGTTAAAGTTTAGTATTTAAATTTCGAAAGGGCGTCCGAGTCGTGAGCGATTTTCTGGAGCGATGGAGCTGGCGACTGATTGGGGTAATTTTTTCTCTGTAGCAATTTTGTTTTTACAGATACCAAAGACTAGCAATTTTCCATTTTGAAAAAGAAGTGAAATACAGAGAGATCAATTTGCTCAAAATTGATGGACGGCTGTAACCGTGTCGCGTGCGAAGGATGCTGTATTTGCTGTGATATACGATTATGCCACAAATTCAGGTGAGCTTTTGAAATATTTTTTATACCTTTCTAAGCCACACTCTCGCGCCGGTGCTTTGTTCAGCATTGCAGATGTTAATCATAATAATAATACTAATCATTATATTTCTATCAACGATGGATCATCGATGGAGGAGGCCGAGGAAAAAGCTGTTCATCGAGAGCTTGACGAACCTTCGGCCCCTTTATCAGACACCTGGCGAAAAAGTGGGCAAGGGATTTGACTGCCACTTTTTCGCCAAGTCTGCAGATTAGAGCCTCTGGATTGTAGAGGTTGCACGTGTGGCTGTGCCTTGGAACGGTATACTATCACCCAGGGCTGATCTGCCGATATATGGGGGTATCTCTCCTTGCGATTAAAAAAATTCCGAGGACACCTAAGCACTTCTTATAAGTCATGGATTCCAAAGCATTAATGTCCAATTGAACGCCGCCAAAAGCGGCCGCAGCGCCGGCAGGAAATGCGGCAGTGCGCCGCGCAGACCACCCTGGCTCGCTGCAGACCCGTATATTGGGAGAGTTTGGCCACTTTATGATCTCGCCGCCATGACGCCCCCTTCCTAGTGTGTCAATCAGCCCGCGACGCAGAGCAAGAGGCGTGAGCGCATGCGCGTTAACTCCCCGCTGCTCCCAGCTGAGCGGGGATGGCCGCCACTTTCATTCATTTGCTCGGTGGAATCCATGGGATCGGCACCTAAATTTTGGTTATTTCCATTTACATCGTTGGCTCTGGCAAGAAAATGACATACTGTTATTCCTCGGTGGGTTAAAAAGCTAACAATTGAAGTTTTCTTGAGGTCTGACCACAAACTTTTATTCAGGCAAAAAATAAGTCGGCCCGTAGCAGACGACGCGTAGCTTCAACAGCGCTTTGTACGGAAAGCGTGTTGCGTCAAAATGGCGGTCGTCTCCTCTTTGCTCCCTCCTTCCTGTATCTTCTGTATCGCTCTTTCGGCATTTCTCCTCCCTCTCCTCCGCGTGTCTCCTCTCTAGCGCCTTCTTCGCCACACCCATTGGCCAGACTCTCCCAATATACGGCTCTGGCTCGCTGGTTACTGCTGCGCCGCTGGATGAGGCAGCGGCGGGAGTGCGAAGCTCGGCGCGGCATAGCGCTCCGGCGGTGACATCACGCTCCTCCACTGCGCAGGTGCGACACCCCCGCCGCCTCTACGGCTTCCGTGACGATGGATCTGCATTGCTATTCTTTTCTTTGTGTCTTCTCTGACCTTGAGCACACCGCTCGCTTCCATGACGAAGCATCTGCGTTGCTATGCTTTTAGCCAATGATACTTTGGGTGCGGTTTCGTTCAGCCGATGGGAATTTAGCTGCTGTTAACTAAGCCAATGGGAATTTAGCTGCCAGTTTTCGCTGCTACACACGGAATTTAGGAGCCGTTTTTAGCAGTCACAGACGACGCCGGCTTCGCTCCATGGTTCAGTTAATGCTTTCGCATTAATAGCCGCAAAATGGATTTTAAAGTCACGTGAACGGCTCCATGCATGCAATAAGCCAAAGACACCTAGCGTTCTAAGGAAATGACTGCTGCAAATCCGTCCTCACTTCGATTATTCGAGTCTAATTTTTCACGCAGGAAGTAAACCGGCTTGTAATCTAAGTTAAATGAAGATTTTACTTACATTACATTTAATGAGAATGAAAGTTTCTTTATTTCTCGTCTTAAGCGAAAATTAAAGAAAACGACAGGCATTTTTCTCACAAATAACAGGCACGGCTTACGACTGCTGAGCGGAATCGGCTGGTACGCTAGCGACTTTCTCCCCACGGAGCAGGTCACGCAACCTCAAACCGGCCGAGAAATATTTTATTGGAGCTTACAGGGCAGCAAAGGTTACACTCTTAGGATTGCGGATTTAAAAGGTTGTAAATTTTCACGGACCAGGTGATTGCGCTAAAAAGCGCGCTTCAAACCCAGGAGCTCTGGATAGCTCACAAATATGAGGGAAATACATGAAGAGCTCTAGTTGATAAGGTTAAGTATCTAAAGATATGCCTTTGCTTATTCCTCGATGTTTCAGAAGCTGCAACGTTGACAATTCTTACGTAGTTCGGTGAGATATGCGTATGAAACTTGTCTAATGTTTTATTTCAGAACACGAACATGCGCTGACAGCTGGTATCAGCAGAACACAAAAGTGCACTTATCCACGCGTTCTCGATTTTGCGCTACTTTTATTTTAGCACATACGAAACTGACAGAATACAAATGCCTTCAACAAATAAGACAACACAAACTAACCTTTTCCTACGGACAGCTGTATCTTTCATGATTAAATCGTACTGTTTTTCTTTTGCTCGCGTTCTTTTAGTCAGAGATGGAACACTTGAAGTGCTCGCTTGACTACATCCACCTCGCCATTTTCTTACCCGCTAAACGCGTTACCCCCCCCCCCCTCCCCTACGTTACTAGTGGTTTGACGACGCTCTCCGTGAAGCGGCTGCCGTAAATCATCACCAGCGGACCACAGCGCCCAACAACTGCAAAGGAGTCAACCATTTCGCGCCGTCGAGCGTGTACTGCCTACAAACACCACAAAGCCGCCGTGTTTTTTGGGCACTCAAACCGAGCGATATATATAGCGTTTAATCGCGTTGCGGCGTTCGTACTATAGGGCCAGCATTAACACAATTACCGAAGCACGTCGCTTATACGAACGATTTCTCAGCGAGGGGGCAAGGACTGGAAGAAGCCAACATCGCAATGTGCTTAGTGGGAGGCCTCGTCGTAGCGGTTGGATTAATGGAAGAACCCGGTCTGTTGTGGCGGCGCGGGACGCCGGCTGTCAGGGGGAAGATGGTTAGCCTATTCGCCTTGTTTGCTTTTCTTGGTTCCTATAGGTCGCTTCTTTTTGCACTGTTTACTTAACGCCGCTTGATGTCTTCCGTGTACGGGTGCGGCAATGCCGCTGAGATCGCCTAACCGCTGTCAGTGACGTTTGCAAGGAGCCATTCTGCGGGAGGATGTGTACCCTGTAGAGCGGGTTAAGCGGCAAACTCGCACGAACCATTACCTCTGGCGTCGATCCTTTACACCTCCCTAGGTTTTCGTTTTTGTCCGCTTTGTTGTCGTCATCTGCCGGGCAAGTGAGAAGTACAGCGAAGAGCTGCTTTGTGGCGAGACAGTCACGCACGCTTGACACGCCGTGTTTCGTGCTCCGTTGGATTGTGTTTCGAGGACTGCGCGCGCTGTTGCCCGCCCGCCTTTTGCTGATGCTGGTACTTGACGGGTGCTTTTGGGAGTGGGTCTAGTGTTACGAGTCGACGGTTGATTCGATGCGTGTCCTCGTTGATCGCCAACGCCACTGGCGAGTGTGGCTGGTATTGAGGAGCTCACGTAGCAATAAAATAGATGGATCGACTCTCGTAGACATCTAAAAATATATTTAGCGTTAGTTCTCGTTGTGTACACATTATTTTTTTAATATACTGTACATTTTTTAATAAATAATCGCGAATTCCATTCGGTTATTTGTCAAAGCGTACAAAATAAATCCAGAGTAAAGATATCGTTTTCTGTTTACTTTTTTTTTAAATCTGGAAGCCAAAGATAATTTTCTCTTGTCTTCTTTTTTCTAAGATGTCGACTAAAGGCTTTAAAAAAATCCAGGACTCATCTAAATTAGTTCCACCCAAGTACTACGGTGCATAATTACCAAGATATCAGCTGCTCATGAGCAAAAAATAAACAAATGAATGAATGAATGAATTTCTTTTCTTTGGCGAGTTACGGTCTGGAAATAGAATCATGAGTTAAAATACAAGTTCTGGTTGGCATACAACGCAATGCATCAGATCAGACAGAAATCCGATGTAAACACAAATATAAGAACAATAGAAATACAAGGAACCCATAGTGCTGATATACGAGATCACATTACATAGAGATATAACACGACGTACAGACCGGTGCCTACAAGAGAAGCGGCATGTTCTGTTAGAGCGACGGCCTGTGGTTGACCGACCCTAATCGCCGCAGACCAGGATGATTGAAAAGCGTCACCAGGACGCATAGCGAGTGAGGCGGATCCAATCTCCTCGCCACTCTACGACGCAGATGGCTGAGTGCTCGCTTCAGACAAAGTAGCGCAACAAAGAAAACGGCGGCCAATTTACAACCTGCTCCCTTTCACTCTTTCCATTTTAAGCTTAATTTGTTTTTTTCTTTTATGCCTCGTTTACTCATGATATTGGCGTACTTGATGCATGTGTATAAACGGCGGCGCTTTGGTTTTTAAATATGGTGATATTCATTCAAGCGCGGATAACCAAATTATAAGAAAGGACACCGAAACCGCTTAAGATTTTTCGTTGATGCACTTCATAGGACATTATGTCTGGCGAGTTAAATGGTCATTTGGCCACTGCTACATGAGGTGGATGCATCGCCGAAAGAACGATGATTGTAGTAAAAATTCTTACTTTTCCCACAATACAGAGGACTGCCCTCGTAGTCGTTGCTAAGGTATGAGCGCAATCTGTAAGAAAAAGACGAAAGCTTAAAACAAAAGAAATCAACATTATATTTCAAATTTTCTTGCAAACTGGTCCCCGTTTCATGCCTGTCGTCATTATTTCTTTCGTTTGGTCAAACAAGGGAGAAGAAATAGGAAGGGTGATATCTGAATAAGATCGCACAATAAATTCAACCAATAGCTAATTCTTTTTTTTAATTTTTTATTTATACTATCCGGGATTGTGCTCTCAGAAGGAGTCATCAATGTCGCTAATAGTGCACGTTTTTACAATATATTAGAAAGGTGCAGTGTCGATGTTTTTTTTTTATATGCGTGTTTTTTATGCATAATGCCTAACAGCGCAGCGTGTGTAGGTGTAAATGAATAAAATAAATATGCCAGTACAGTTTCACAAATTTCTCTTGCATGCTTGGTCCGCACCACCTAAGAAATCGCTGAAGACACTGAAGACTGCCACAATCAGCGCGCCGCGTCTTCCTTTCGCATACGGCGCTAAAGCGGTGACATCACGCGCTCCCACTGCGCAGGCGCGGCGAACCTCGCCGGCTTCACGACGGCTTCCGTGACAGAGCATCTGGGTTGCTGTGCTTTTCTTTGTGTTCCATTTCTGAGGCGCGTGCTTGATGACGTAGTTTTATGACCATATTTCGGGGACAACGCCGACGGCTTTTCGCGTAATTGGACAAGTAAGGCTTTCGCGTTAATAATCAAAGTCCGCGCACTAGCATTCTGGCGTCATCGCAGTGATGAAGCGCATGAGAGGTATTGAACAGGAGTGATGCGAGATCGGGTCAATTAGCTGAGTTGGCGCAACCCGAGTGTGATGACGTTACCTAGGGGAAAGGGTGCTTTTCACGAGCTTTGAATAGTCAAGCTGTTGTTGGTTCCCTTGTACAAAATCTTGAATCGATATTATGCTTGTTGCTTTCATTGATTGTTTAGTTTCATGCCTAACACGCTACCTCTCCTAAACCTCAAGAATATCCGCGATCGATCCAATTCGTGCCGTCTAGACAAGGTTCGCTTTTGAGAAGACTGTCGCTAATCCCATGGATGAGGCGATTTAAAATATTTGTATTAGGAACACTGACCGTTCCGTGCAAAGGTCGCTTGAGATTTGTCAGCAGGGCTAGCAGGGATCCTAATATATATATATTTTTATACTTTTTAATATTTTTGGTTAATTAAGACTAATAATTTTACAGTTCATTGTTTTCCTGAAAATATGCACTTTCACCGGTTTTTTGTGTCATATGGATAATTTACAATAAAATAAAATGTTATAAAATGTGTTATTTAGGGCGTCCAAAAATAACAAATTTAGCAACGAGCAATAGGAGTGTAACTAAAATTGCAGTAATTAAAACAAAAGTATTATTCACTTTCGTCATGATACAAAGTTTTCTCAAATACTACACAAATTAGAGTTCTTTTTATAATCTAGAATAAAACAAAAACTTGGGTATAAAAGCTTATTAACACTATTTAATGGTGTACGGAAAACCAATTTCGGAGCTCATTTTTCTGCCTGAACATAAAGCCGGTTAAAATGGGACCTCACCGATACCAATATTTCGTAGAAAAGTGCATGCAAACGTATTTTAAACTGAATAAAGCGATAATCAAGAACAGCCGGGTGAATGTCTCTGAAGCTTGGATGGAATGTCGTGACGACATTAGGTCAGTAAGAGCAGCGCCTGAACGGGATAAACGCTCACTCATTGAGGTTACTTAAGCCTGAACGAAGTATTTAGTGATTTTCCTTCACACCCCTAAGGGGGGAGGGTACACCCTCCTTGTTTTTGTTTTTGAAGTCACCTTTCTAATTCGCAACGACTCATCTACTCCCAATGCCCCCCCCCCCCCTCTAAATGTTTAGAACCTTCCCTAATTTCAATTCCTGGGGAAACCTCTGGAAGCACCGAGGCACTTTGGTGAAGAAAGTCGCAGCAGAGTTGGCCACAACTGGTTTCAGTTTCAGGCGGCCTTTCCGGTAAAGCATGCAGGTTTGGGCTAGTTTGGCCACGATCGTGGTCTGTAGATTTTAACTTCAAACTTTATTAGAAAATATTTGTGCCGGGGACACCGGACATAAAACTTCCAGAAGCTTGACTATGTCTGGTGCCCCAGCATATACACAACACAATACAATCATAAAATGAAACAACAACACTGTTACCTAAACAAAATATATGCAAGCTGTTTTTTACTTAAGCAATGAATATCACTGAGGTCGAGGACGAACTTGTTAAGCAATGTGGGCAAGCTAAGAACAAGAGATTGAAGTGCATAATTTGAAAGGGAATGGGGAACGATAAATAATTCCTGGTGTGTCATGCTGATTATAGATTCGCGTTGAATCAAGTTTGAAAGATCAGACAAAAAAGCAATACACTCCACACTGACCTCAGGCAGTTTTCTTGACCCGCTCTTATTCAATGTTGTTCAGTTTTTTTTAACAGTGTGCCTATCTATAGATTTATATACAATAGCTTTTGACTTGTCAAAATTTACTTTCAAACTTTTTTGTCTAGTCCACATGAAGAATGGTTTAAAAACAGCGTTCCTGTTGTCTATACGTTCATTCATATTCGTCGGAGGAAAAACGTCGGAGGAAAAAACCCCAAAAACACGAGTGTCGTTAGCATACATAATAACACGGTATTGTTGGCGAATATCGACTATATCATTAATTTAAACATTGAGTGAGAGCGGGCCAAGCATTCCGCCCTGATGCGCACGAAACTGCAAGATTCGAAAATAAGAAACACAATCACTCACTGAGACGCACTGCTAGCGCTGCTCTAGGTACAAATGAATACGTAATGAAAAGTTCCCCAGCACACCATAGCAGCAGAGCTTTGCGAGTAGCGTAGTATAGTTAGGACAGTCGAAATCTTTACTGAAGTCAATGAAATGTCATAGCCTCAATTCTTTCGGTTCCATATTGCGTAATGTAAGTTCCTTTTAAGATAATAGAGCGCATTCCGTAGACTTTCCCTTGCAAAATCCAAACTGAGAGTCAGTCCGCACCAGTGTTGTTGTGTAACGCGTTGCCAGTAACGCGGTACTTTTTTCAGTACTCGCACTCGTTACATTTTCAAAGCAGCAACGTGTAGCGTACATTCGTTACTTATTGCAAGTCGCGGGTAACGTCGTTCCGTTACTCGTTACATTTTCTTCCTAAAAACCTGAAATGAAGTACACTTAATTTTTTTTGTCTGTGTTTCTACACTTTGTTTTACTTTCAGTCCAGACGCTGCGTCTGGACTGAAAGTAAAACAAAGTGTAGAAACACAAAAATCTCATCACATCGATGCTACGATGTGATGGGACCATCGAAATAGCGTCAAAGGGAACCATCATGGTGTTCTTCATGTTGCTGCACGTGTTCTATTATCGCTGAACCAATCGTCAACAAGGTGAAGGCAAAGTGACTTGAGCTTCGGACGTTGCTTGACTCGTCCCATTAACTCATAGCGTCGGCGGCGTTTGGACTTAACTGAGACCGAGTATAATGTGCCATTTGTCTGGGTCAGTCACGCTGCATCGAATTTGTCTCGTTTTTAATACTTTTAATGCGGCAAGTCATTCCACTCATTCCATATGCCTTCAAAATGTTGCCTGTCTTTTCCCCACGCAAAAAAATACTACTTAAAAAAACAACGCAGACACCCTTAGTTTCAATGTCAAAAAGGGCGGTTGCCAAAAAATAATTATAATATAACGCTGTTAGCGTCAATTTATAAATAAAAATTAACGCGAAAGTAGTTACTGATGATCGGCAATGGTAAAGCGTTCCTTTTATTTCGAGGTAACGTAGGTCGGTGTCGCGATCCTTTATTTTGCAAGCAACGAGTAACGAATTTCGTTGTTTTGTTTTCGGTAACGCCTACAACACTGGTTAGCACTGAATGCCTAATTAAATAAAATCGTCTTAACGTCGCAAAGTTACTTTCGCCAGTCTTTTGGAAAATATGGGCAAGATAGAAATGGGTCTATAATTTGTAACTGCATTTTTATCACCTCCCTTGTGAAGAACGAAAACTTTTGCAAGTTTCACGTTATTTGGAATTCTGCCAGTTGGCAAGGCTAAGTTAAATATACGTACAAACAACGGGGCTATCTCATCTATTGTGAATTTATCGAGTTTTATTCCTATTTCATGTATGTCGTGGCTTTCGCTATTATTCAATCCCATAAATGCATTTAAAACTTCTGGTTCATTCGTTGGTAAAAGACAAACAGTTTCATCTACCCGGTTCAGGATAGACGAGTTAGCAGACTCATTGTGGGTGCCGGAAGGCAAGTTAGTGAAATGGCGGTTCAAATGGTTCAGTAGCTCTATTCCTGACAGTCTTTAACCAGATATGGAAAGAGTGTCTATTGACCTTGGTTTTCTGTGTTGAAGCACTTCGCTTATAAACTGTCAAATAATGTCAGGGCGCTTTTTTTTTTTTGTGAGTCATGAAAAATATGCTTGTGATATTGAGTTTGTTTTCTGTTCTTTAGCGCAAATGTGTTTTGATTTCAATAATTCTTGAACACCGTAAAATCATCGTCGTATCTTGACGAGATGTAACACTGGTATAACTGAATCGTTTTGCATGCCATTGTTTAAATAGTGGGAGTGACCTAGCGTTTCCCTATTCGCTTTCTAACGATGACCATTTCGTACGAAAAACACGCGGCAAAAATAGGTTCAAATATAGTCATAAACTCATCGTATACTTCGTTCACGCACTGCTTTGAGAAAACGAAGTCCCAGTCTGTATCCATAATTATATTTTGAAACAATCGCAGGTTATACTGTGTCATAATTTAAAAAGTAAATGATTTTCTAACGCTCCTTGGTAGCTGCAAGTTTGAAAACAAAACAAATATAGGTAAATGATTGCTGATGTTAACTTATTGTACCCGCACTCTTGAAAATAGTGCTTATATTTGTAATAAAAACATCAATAGCACTTGATGTAGACAGTGTAATTCCAGTGGGAGACGTAATGACATTGAAACAACCACTCCTACTGACGGTACCATTCAGTCGGGATGAAACGGGAGTTTTCCGTGCGATGTATTGTCGAGGCTATGAAATGTCGATTTAAGCGGGCCTGAATGCCCACCTCTGCCGATGACAGGGTAACCGCCTTGGTCGACTGCTACGTGTACTCGATCGCTGCGAAGTCAATACAACCACCATCGTTGATAAGAAGAGACGGCCCACATGGTTCTGCTTGCGGCGCACATGGAAAGAAATCGCCGCGGCGCTTTTCGTGACCTGGGGTGCGGGAGGGAGCAGACGCCCAGGGAGATACGTTTGAACTACAAGAGTGTCAGCAAGGGACGCGTAAATACCTGTGTTAACACTGGGAAAAGAACCGCCCTGGCAAGGCGCTGTATGGCTGCGTCTAGGTAACCGCTTTGGGAACGATATTTTTCCATTGATTATATGAACCGCTGGGCCACAAAACAATCGCAACTCGATGCTGACGTGACACTCGGCAGAGGAAAATTGGTCCGGCATTGAGTAGCTTCCAAAATCTGCTATAGCTCTTGGCGTACCATCATGTCGGAATAAAAGGGACGCACTAGAGAAAGTGTACGTTACCATGTTCCGAAGGCAATCTATATGGCATTTATTTGAGCTGTTTAACAAACAACAAAGGAGAGAGAATCGATGAGAGTGTCCATTTTCGACGGTAGCATTCGCCACCCCTGCATCTGAGAACAATGGGGACGACGAAGGGAAGAGACTGCTTTCTCATCCGAAAATAGAGGGCAGGGTTCAAACTATTTATATGGGAAGCGTTCATAAAGATAACGTGGGCATATTCCATTCAACACGCCAGCCGGTCGTGGACAGATGGGTTAAGGTTCGTTCACACTCTTGCAACAGAGTACGACCGAGAGAGACAACACCGGTTTTTAATCATCTTACGACGTCTTAGGACCAGCTCCGCAGCAGCGCACCCGGTTTTAAGACGTCGCAAGAGGCCTAGAAACCGGTTCTGTCTCTCTCGGTCTTACTCGGTTGCAAGGGTGTGAACGAGCCTTCAGCCAGATCGTCGTAGCAACGTTGTGTTGAAGTGCCTTGCTAGGCCTAGTGTTCATTGGCGGTCGCTTGTTCGGTGGGTCGTTGTCGTTGTAGCATTTTTCGGATATCCGTGGTTCCAGCGTTTGTCTCCGCGGCGTTCAATCCGTCCTGGTTCAGTTTAAAGTACTTGTTCCTCTTCACTTGCTGCTTCAAGTCGGAATGCACGTGCAAAACACGTAGAAACGCCCGTTGTTCGTCGCGACGATGTAAGAGAGCGATGTCGTCGGCCATCTGGATTTAATCGTAAAAAGTGGGTAAGACACCTGTGGAGCTAACGAAAGATTTCATCGTAGCTTACACAAAACTTACAATAATTTCGCTTCGTAAATACAAATTTTCTCCTCGTTTTTTTTTTTTTCGTCCGTGCGCGTCTTTTTCGTTTTAAGATCAATTCGTGAAGGAGCTGTAGCCCGTTGCGGACAACGACGACAAGGCAGACCGGTCATATAAATACGGCTCTAGGCGGACTCGCCTCTCGACCATCATGGCCACTAGTGATGTGGCGGCGTCTCCATCCTCACTGATGCCTTCATGCCCACTGCTGTCGTCGGCCATCACACACACGCGGCAACTCCACCGGCTTCACAATCCCCCTATGATATGCTACAACCCTCGGGTACTTCGACTAAGCGAGATTGTCACCTGCGCACGCCTCAGAGTGCCAAAGGTCATAACTATAGGTACACTTGGCCGTGCATGACACAATGATGTCGAGGGCGCGCCGGATTTCCCGAGATGCATGGCGCTCTTCGATGGCTGCTATTGAAGCTCTTGCCAAACTCCCAGTTTATAACGAAAAATATAGCCAGCCACTCAAAATACAAGCGATTAACATTTACAGGTTCCGCTGATCCTATTCTTTTATTCCTCGGTAATTTTTGTATATATTAAGTTGCATTTCGGCATCGTTTTAAAGCTGGAGTTCTTTTTTGCTAGCGCTAATAACTCCTTTATAATAAGCCTAAGCCAGTTACCATTATGGAAGGGCACCAAAAAGAAGAAAACAAGCGGAAGCAGGGTTTTGTTTGTTGAGATATTAACCTTTAAAAATCTCAGCTTTTAACCATATTCATATTTGTGGCGGGTGATTCAGACGAGCCATATGTACTGATGTACTGTTACACGAGTACATCGAGTACATCAGTACAACGGCACGTACATCAGTACAGTACATGACGCGCCTCCAAGCGGACACGAGAAGAAGGGAGGAACGAGACGTTTTCCTCCTCTCAGGAAGACGGGAGAAAGCTTTCGCCCTCCCGACTGATCTTCCTTCGGTTTCGTTTCTCGAGCACGTCGCGCACGTTGTTAAATAAATGTTGTTGAGTTGATTGAGCTTCAGCGGCAGCGAAGCCGCCTGTAAGTCTGTCTTCTAGTCCAAACGTGCAGAACATTTCGGTTGCATTGACGTTTTTACCACTAATTTAATCAAACGAGCAAACGAAGCCGCTAGAAACAGCGAAGTTCCGGAGCAGTGCCAGCAGCGCTACGTACACTGGGTAAGATGGCCGTCTCTGGATTGCGCAGAATTGCGGGACCCACGCGGAACTATAGTAGCGGAACCACCCGGAACTGTGTCGACGTTTTCGGCGTTATGGAAATCGCAGGAACTGCGTCCAAGGCAGGCAAGTTTTCCTGCCGGCTGCCTGGGTGCCTTCCGTGCTGAGTTCGGTTCTGTTTTTCCCGTGCCGAGTGCCAACCGGCGGTCAACGTGGTTCTGTATTTCTGCATGTCAGCAACATAGCAGCAACATCGTGATGGCAGTGTTGTGCGTAGTGAACAGAAGACTGGAATTATCGCCGATGTGACCGTGTGTTGGCGTATCAGTGGTGCAACAACAAGATGAGATGACGTAAACTGTCGGGCATTGATGCCGCTGGTCGGGCCGTGATCGGAGGGGGCGGGGTGTCGCAGGGTGACATTCCGCTTTACATTAAAGAGTTTAAGACCACTTGAGGAATTAGGGGCAGCCGATCGACGTGCGGATAGTCATGTTGGAACGCTGGTCTGAACGGTAAGCTCCTATCGTGCAGTGGCCAATGTGATTGTCGGTCCCCGAGAGCGATTGCGCTCTGGGGAAAAGACTGAACAGTACAAAATTATGACGGAAAGTACGTATATTTACAGTGGAATTTTAGCATTAAAAAAAACAGGTAAAATAAAACAAAAAAGACTATCCTTTATTTTGCTGTTTAAATATACTACGGTTCCTGGAGAAACTGTCCTCCAAGTGGCGCGCTGGGATGAGCGCAAGAAGTTTTCGAGCTCGCCACGGCGTAGATCCGTACACTTAACACCTGCCGCAAGTCGCGGCTTTGACTGCATTCAAGTTGATCGAAAATCGATTTCTCTGCCCGTGAAGCATCACTTCCAGCTGAGTGAATATCCGCTCTACAAAGATTAATTCAAGATGGCAATCGCAGCCGTGCACGAACAGCACAAATGGAAAAACAAACACTACAATAAAAATACTGTCTACGAAGTTTCGTGCGGGGAAACAAACTCATGGCTTGAAACCGCATTGGAGCGGCTCGGTTTATTGGCTTTCAAATAATTACGGCATGATCGAGCGTTTCCTTTTTAATAAGAGATTCATTCCCTGAGCCATTAAAAATACTCTCAGATGTATGACATTGCTGGAACAAAATCAACATGGTGGGAATATTTTTATTACTTAGGGAGTCACCGAGAAATTCCGTACGTTCAAAACGACCAGTATAAAAGACGGAAACACAGAGCTCGAGATTAGTGATCGGGTTAGTCTTGTGTTGTATGGATGTTTGTATGTGCGATGCATGTGTATGCGCTCAATGTATGTTCAGCTGATGCTTGTAGTATGCGTAATGTGTCTGCATGTGTATAATAGAGGTTCCCGAAGCGCAATGGTGGCATAAGGAAATAAAAATATTTTTTCGTAGAACATGAATTAGGTGGTACCTAGCCACACCTTGCCTATACTTAGCTTCAGCTTGGTCCGAGGCTTACGTCCTCCGGCTTTGAGCGTTCCTGCCTATCGTGCGTCTGGCAAGGCAGAGTGTTCGATACCTGCATCGCTCTTTTCACGCTACGCGGCTACGCCATAATTTCGTGTTACCGTGCTGAAATGAGCCAAGAGGCTGCTTCGGATTTTCTTTCTTTGAGAGCGGCTTTTGGTTTTGCGGGCGAACGGTTTACCACACCTCCCTGATGTGCGGTTGACGCAACGGTTGACGAAGGAATTGTGGCGCGAGGAATAGCAAAGGTGAGACATAAAGTGCGCGAACTGGGTGCCGGTTGTGTCCGTTTAACATCGCAGTGCTGACGATGGGAAGACTGAGTGACTGCATGCTTTCGAAACGTAAGTTTCTTTACCTGCAGAGGGAAGCTGGCTTTGGAACTAAATACAGTTCGCGGAAAGCTCGTGTTACGTTTTTATTTGCTGCACCTCTCGCTCCGTACAATAGACTTAGTGTCCTCGTTAAGCGTTATTGAGCTCGATTTGCTCGATTCGTGGCCGCCATAATGAGATGCAGGCGACGGAGGAACTTTTGCTCCCCTGCTTAAGGGACGAAAGTTTCTCCCTTTCTAAAGGAACATATGTGTCAAGAGCGTTCCTCCCTTTAGGGAGGATTATACTGACCCTTTTTCTAAGAGTGTACCCTACATTGCGCGAGCGTTTTACAGCAACCTCGCACGTTTTATTCTAACAAAGTCCCTTGTTCGAACCCAACAACAGTTGTTTCTCGATGTTGCTGTCCGCAAGACTAAGCGAGATTGTAACCTGCGGACGCCACGTGCAATGTTGAAATCTGTCTCAACAACACTTGTTGCGTTCACTACTGCTGCGTTCATAGTTGTAAAAGTTGATCATTCAGCAAAGAAGATGACAAGAAAACTTTCTATTTTGTACTAAGGCTCTGAGCAGGAAGTTGTCACAAAAGTCTCGCTTAGAGAAGGCCTACAAGAGAACACCACGATAAATCTGACCCCATTCTCTGACGCCCAGCGTCAATGCCACCGGAACGATGTCAGACTTCGGTGAACCTCCTTTCTTCGCTCCTATGCGCCTCGTAATTTCCGGGTGCCGATAATTACACATCCTCGTCAACCGCTCTTGTTCCCATCCCGAGCGTCTTGAGGGCGGAGTTTTCCTGTCCCCTAGAGTAGCCCTACCGCTTTTCTATGTCCCACGTAGTTTCACGGGTACCGCTGAACGCCCGGCAGTGCAGTTGCCCGCCATTGATCCCCTGCCGGACTGAGGATTTTTTCATATCGGTGTCGGGCCCTGTTTGCTTAGACCTCAGGCGCGTTATTATCGCGCAGGCACACGCGGTGTCTCCGTCGAAACACATCCGCGGCTACTTTCTTTTTATTGTTGCTGCCAATGTGTAAATAACAAAACAACGTACGACGTTCCTGTGTTTGCTTTGACTGGACGTGAAACTAAATAAAAAATTAACTCTCTGAACGAATATATTTTTTCCTGTACATTGAAAGGTACAACATACAAGCTAAACTTACAAAGAAAGGAAGTCAGATTGATTTTTGTATTAAGGACCGCTCGGCTGCAGCACACGTTGTTATTCATATATTTTCCTTTCGTTTCTGACCGTTTTCGAACTTAACTTCTAGTTTCCTCTATCTGCAACAAAAATTCATCGAATACAAGTACACTCATATATTATGACATCTTGAGGCAGGCCAGGTGAGGATAATATAAAATTTTAAAAAAGTAAACAAGGGGATATTCATCAGGACAACACATATTTCAAAGGGGAATTCTCTTTTGAATGCCCCTTAGTTCAATAATTTCTTCATCCTTTATCGTTTTTATTTTGTAACCATATACATCGTTTAAGCTGACGCCGATCTCTCAAAATAATTTTTCTTAAGCGCCTAGATAAAACACGCATGGCCATTTTTTTTCCCCAAAAAATAAAAGTATCCGAATGTTTACGTCGCGAGGCTGGTGTTGGGTGTCGCAACTGCTTTTATATCGTACTTGTATTTCGGGTCGACATGCCCAAGTAGAAGCGTGTTTCAAAATCAATCCTAAATAAAAAAAAAATTGTTTACAATACGGAGTGTAAGTTCGTCTGCTACTTGCGCAGGAGTTGCGGTGACGTCAGAACGACGCCGAGCTCTGATTGGCTTTGATTGTAAGGATAGTGGGTAGACCTCAATGCTAGATGCCTTGAGGGTGTACCCTCTATTTTGATTCAATCAGCCAATAAGAGCTCGGCGTTCTGACATCCTCGCAACCACTGTGCAAGGAGCAGACGAACTTCTGCTCCGCATTGTGATAATGCGACATATTCACATGTTAATGACTCTTCGGAAAACTTCGAATACAATATTGGGCATACTTAACGAAACACTGAAATGAAGAAAACATATTTTTAAACGGGCCTAAATGGGACACGTATCTGTTTTGTAGATGATTCCCCGTAAGAACAAAAAACAGAAAATGAGCAATATTTACGCCGTTAGACTCAATTTAGGGGGGGGGGAGGTAGGCCTGCTCTAGGCCCGCTCGTAACGAAATGTGCTTGGCTATAGACGCTTTGCTGCAGCTGTGCATGGGCGTCGCCATAACACGACCTTCAGTTTTTGTTTCCTCTTATTACGATGCGTCTGAATGAAATAGATTTTACAAAACAAAAAAGGAAAATAAATATTAAAATGTTTCTTCCTCTTGAGCGCATCTTCAGGACAAAGTGTCAGTGCCACTGACTCCTAAGACAACCTCATAGCTACGATCATCTTTCCAGCGATGCAAAGTGTCTCGGGAAGGATGATCGTTTATTTTATAAATACGATAAAACAGAATGCGATGAAATAAGTTTCACCGTATTCTGACACAAATAGTTCTTTGTACAAAGGTAAGCAGACCACTTACTGGATGACATCCAGACGCCTTTTCGTTTTCTTTTATTCGTGCTTTATTTTATGATGTAAAATGAATGCGCGGATTGAGGGTCGGATCAACACCTCCTAGATAACAAGGCCCTAGTGCTGATAGCGATGTCGTCATCAGTGAAGGCCAACGCTGGTCACAGATTGGACACGACGATTGCATCAACGTTCGGCTCAAACTTGACTCGAAGCCGAGGGCAGACGCAGCACTCGTTTCCAATCTGTGTCCAGCGTTGGCCTTCGGTTGGTGACGCAAAAATGTCAGCACTACGGCCTTGTCTTCTAGGCGGTGTTGGTCGGATGCGATTCCGAAATTATCGGATGCGGTTCGCATGCGGATACAATTATTTAGGACCATTGCAGATGCGGTTCCGATGCGGATAAGGAGCCTGCAGATGCGGATCGGATGCGGTTGATCGAACTGTCATCCGCGCATGGCTCTACATATGAGCCGTCATTACGCTGGGAAGCAGTAATTTCTGAATGGTTAGCCGTATCATCGACTTGAATTTTACACGGGTTTCAGAGGCGGTTCATTCAGGAGTCGAGAATGTTACTTAGGCGGAGGATTCCAGCCACTTATTCAACCTCTCGGATTTTTAATGCGAAAGCGTTAACTGTCCCATGAAGCGAAGCGACGTCATCAGCTTTTGAAGCCGCGCCAAACGGCACCTTCCCCTGTCCCAATAGAGCGAAGCCTGTCGTTTGTAGCAGAAATCTGGTGGATAGGCTCCCACTGGCTGGCGCGCGTCATAGTTTCAACGGAACGAGGCTCCCATTGGCTCTCGCGCGGCGTAGCTCCAAGGAAAGCCACCAGAGAAGCCCTCTCCATGGCAACGCAGCGCACGCAGCGGCTCGGCCGCCGGTAAGAGGTGCGGGCCTGGCCGCACAGCGCGCTCGGGCAAACTCCGAAGAGGCTGCACGGCCGAGCTCAGCGCGGCGCCGCCACTTCACGAGAGCGCGCGCTCTGCCATCGGCCGCTACCTCGGCGGTAGCGAAACGTGGCCGTCCACGCCAGTACGCCGCAGACGAACTAAGGGAGCGGAAGAACGACATTCAAGCTTTCGCATTCACAACTCATAAAAAGTGCTTAGGTGTCCTCGGAAATTATTTTTAAAATTATTTTTTGAAGCACTTAATAAAAAGATTGTTTATCCGTTTGTTAATACATTCCCCGCTAATTCTAGCTAGGAAATGAACGTCACGTCATCTGACGTCAACGTGAACGATAAACAATTCAGTTTCCCGCTAAATTCAGCGGAGAAATTGTCGTCACATACATGACTATGCGCCAATTTATTTGTCTCGCTAAATTTAACGGAGGAATCAATAAACAATAGGTCCCTCTTAACTCTCCTAAACGACCGTTTGATGTCTTCTCAACAAATGTAATCGATCTCATAGAATACTGCATTTCTTGCGATACAGGAGTTTGGGGATAAAGATCACTGCCATTTTATTTCTGAATACATTTAACACAATCAATGCCATGTCCCACTTTTCAGGGTGTTTCCCAATCCGGCCGCTATCGAAGAATTTAAGCAACCAAATAGAGTTCGAAAGCGACACCGGGACCGTATAAGCTTCGCATATTCGCTGACGGCCGGGCACGTGACGGTGAAAAGCTGTCGGACGGGGCTACCTTTGTACGCGGAAAGGCACTCAGCCCTTTTAATTTACTCCTCTTTCACCTCAATGTGGGCGGCTGTTTGCTTACTTAGTCGGCGATTTCTCACGGTAATAGTGTGCCATTTATTAAGCCTACTCCCTTTCCTTGAGTGCCTAAATCGGCAAAAAGGCTTTAGTTCAAGATAAAGCAACAACACGAAAGTATACCTTAAAATGTTTGATCTGCATTTGCGTTCACTTACAAAACGAGCCGGCGGTACAATCACTCGAAACGACTTGAACTGTAGCTTCTCTTTAAGCTGATCTGCCTTTAGTCGATTTGGTCGATTTGTTGTAGTGTGTATCAAATGCCTTCATTTTTCACGTTTAGAACCATCGTTTGCTTAAACAAGTCCTTCCAAGAGTTCCAGTTGGTGGTATCGTTGGAAGCAGGGTTAAGCAGAAATACTCAAAAATGTATTTGGAAATACAAATCCTGGGATACATTAAAATAGTAGCTTAAATACTGATACTGAAATATATCTGTAAAAGTGTATCGCGATACGTATCGGAAATACATTTTAAATAGAGGCAAAAAGTCTCTGGAAATACAAATACAGGAATACATTTTAGGGAGGGCAGAAGTACAAATACAGAAATACTGATACTGCAATACATTTTTCGAATTTGTTTGAGACGCCAAATGAGATAAAGCTTGAAGTTTGAAGTGGAAGTTTTTGATCCCGAAATAACTTTCCCGTAGGCTTGGCACTTTGCGTTGAAGGTAGTGGTTTCGGACGACGAGGAGTCCTCAATGGGCTCAACAAAACGTTCCATCAAGGACTGACCGCGGTCCCTTTCCTGACATCCTGTCTGCCTGACGAGGGATGCGAAAAGACTTCGTCCTCTAAATAAATTCTATGTCATCCTAAATCTATTAAAAACGTCACCACGCCCCTGTCTAATAAGGACGCCCCTGTCAACATTGATCACATGACGTCACGGTGGAATGAACTGGTATTCTTGATCTGTAGGTGTGGCCTTGAACATGAAACTTTACCACGCTGCTGTATGAAATGACAATACGTACTTTCGTTGTAGGTTACCTCGTTGGAAATCGTGCAGGCAGTGTCATTTGGAATTTTCGAGAATAGTTGATTACCTGAAGCACTCTGGAACACATGTCTTATCTTCTGTTACGGTTGAAAAACCGATACGGTGGCATCCCTGTTGTGAAGGTCCTTCCTGCCGACCCTCCGCCACCGACGCATGATGCACCTCAAGTTTCGCCTAGCATCTTCCAAACAGAGATCTCGTGAATTGCGACCTGATATTGCCGGCACAGGCGCGAGCTCTCCGAGAAACAGCGCGCTCGAGACGAGTCGCAGGTGTGCGAAGTCTGGGTTGGCACAGCGAGGCCACGTCTGGCCTCCTTCCTGGGTTTCGGATCACCAGAGGAGCAGGTCACGTTCACGTCGGCTGATGACGTACCCTGTGAGCCGTGCAATATTACGAGCGCAGCCGCAGACGCATTCGAATATATGTGAAACTTCAGTGCGTGAGTCATCCTACTATTTCAAGTCAACCACCGCCAGGCTCGTGCTGCAACGGACTGTGACTGAACTTTGCCGGCTGGGTGTACTGTGTACGCTAAGGCAACAGAGACGGTTAGCCGCGGGAATTGGATGCCAGCAAACAATGACTCAAGAAATCCCTAATTAAGGACCTGCGGCAGAAGATGCTCTGACTCCACTCCTGGCACGCTACCTGGTTCGAGTCCCCGACTACGCAACACTTCTCAGAAGAGAGAAGAGGACACATATATATAATAGATAGGAGAATCGGAAGAAACCTTGGTCATCATGGTAACAATGCCCCAGCATCTCCTTGACCCTGGTGCCCTCAAAAATTAAAAAAAAATGCGTTCGGTTTTCTTTTTTTTTTTTGGGGGGGGGGGGGGGGGGTATTTTTCAAGAGATGTAACGAAATACATTTCACCCTGATTGTAACGCGATACAAAGAAACATTCAAAATGTATTTTGATACAAGAATACAGGTACTGGTGAAAGAAAATGTATCGCGATACAGAAATACAGATACGAAATGTATTTCTGAAATATAATCGCGATACATTTGTACCGCGATACTGCCCAACCCTGGTTGGAAGTGTCTCGTGTTCAAGTCCTGCAAGTTTGTGCGGACACCGGTTCTGGGTTTAGGCTTTTAGGCAGCTTTGTGAAAAGAATCCGACATAACTGAAGTACTTATTTTTTTAATTATTATTCTGGTTGTTTAATTGTTTGTCACGATGGCCACAAAATCGGGTTGCTGATTTTTGGGCACCATGCACGGTGTTTTAGTGCGCTGTCTCGACACGTCCCCTTCAGTTTCAGTCGCTGGGCATATCGACTAGAAGGTATGTAATGGTGACTCCAACTTAGAGCGAGGCTTTGTGATGGAATTCCGCTGTTTTTCTTAAATTAAATCCTGTGCTGCGATTTTTTTTTTTTGAGAACGACAATTTTGGTGGCAATTTGAAAAGCGGATAGAAAGTTGCACTGAGAATGAGCTAAGCAATGAAGGGATTTAAATTATGTGCACCAATCATTTTGTTGTAAACGCTTCTACACTGACACTCATTGTCACGTTGCGCAATACAGTGTTAAATATGTTAATTTTAATTGCGTTCAGTATTTTCGGTATGTGGCGATAAACCCTGAAAGGCAAGCCTCTTTTCCTGAAAATCGGAGAAAACCGATAAACTTAGATCGCTTCGTAATCTTGCAGAAAATACCCCGAGATTATCTTTTAAAAATCATAATCAGCAGCTTTTTATGTTTGGGAAAACAGTCTTTACTAACATGCCTGCAGTGCGAGGCTGCTTGTGTCTTCGGGAACCAGGCCCGCCTTGTCTTTCTTCTCTTACGGGCATACCGGGACACTTTGCAAGTGGTCGGACCGCGCGCGTGTTCCTTGGAGATTAAGTAATCCCACGACCGTGTAGACTTTTCTTCAACATGAGCCCCGATAAACGCCGATTTTACTTTTCGACACCGGAAATAGGCATTGAAAACACCAATCTACGGGGAAACAATTACCTCAAGGAAAGCAAACTCCAAATTTCAATGTAAAAGAAAACTCCGAAAACAAGGAACTTTTTTTTTTAAATATTATTTAGCAGAAGGTTATTCTTAGGACGCATTGATTAAAATATAATATCATGGCGGAAAAAACTAAGTGAGCGAAACCAACCTAAATTATAGTCATGGCCGAGGATTTGTACCAACATAAAGTTTTGTCCCCGAGAAAGAAATGGCGCGGATTACAAATATCATGTTGTGCCATAAGGTAGAATTTATGAGGTTCCCTTCCCTCGTTGTTTAGTGCATGGTTCAAGTAAATATAACGCGCTGACTTCTTTTATGTAGTTTTGCAGAACTATAAATATCAGTGAAAGCAAGCACTCAATGTTACATTAAGGCAGCGATTTCCACAACTAGAGCTGAAATTGTGGTTTAAATTGCTGAAACTACTTTAATCTTAAGGTTTATGTCATATACGACGCGAGTCCAAACTTGCGCTGTTATAGCATAAAATATTGAAGTGTGCAGTGCTCTGCGGAAATTTAATATATTAATTTGCAGAATATTTGAGAGCAAATAAAGCCACATATTTTTGTATTTTTTTTACACGAATAAGATATTAAGACCAATACCTGCATCACCAAGTAAACACCGCACTGACTGCTACGTGCAAATCATTTGGCTTTTTTGAACTACCCATGAATTAATGAACGTCATTTCTATTCTGTGAAGGATCCACAACGTTTGTGACAGCCTACGTCTTCAACTCCGTAGTCTGACCTAATTTCATTGACATTCGCCATAACTATTTGTACAACTTTATCTTTTCATCATCTTCATTTCTTTTTTTTTTCGCTTTCCACGATGTCTTTTGCGCTAAACGTCAGAACCAAGAACTTGTTTCTTTCATCATCGATCAATTTTCTGGGACGTCCCTGAGATGTTATTGTCAGAAGCCATATTATTTCAGGCACGAAAGTGGCCCTGTTATTTCGTCTTTCCTGACGGAAGCTTTAACATATGAAATGGAAGCTCTGCCGGTTAATGCCCATGAAATTACAATCTGCCAGACGGAAACCATGCGCTTAATTGACGCTAGCCTATAATCAATGGAGGGAAGAAAAGGTCGACTGTTCAAACATCCCGTATCCCGCCGACGGCTCATTCCGTCTTCATCGAGTGATAATTGTTATTTCCTCATCATTCGCAGTCGCATACTCTTAACTACTGGCTAGAGCTAGTAACGCGGATTGTCTGTAGACTCCCCAGAGCTACTATAGATGCTCAAAGCGTACCCAATATTCCCGAATAGAACGCACCTACTTTTGATGACATGTAAACCGCGTTCGCAGAAAATAGATTTCGAGGCTGTCACTTGTTGTTTCATAATTGTGTGTGAACACGGGACTAGGGGTTTAGATCAGACCGTTATTCTAGACACCTAACGCAAGCAAAATTTTGGCAAGACTCAAAGATCTGGAAGGGCATGCATCACGGGTTGAACTGCAGCAGCTCCGATGTCATAAAACTATAATTTGCTGAATTTTTTTCCTGTCGTTTTAAAGGGGCACTCAAGTGGTTTTTGAGTTTGTGTTTTGATGATGACAGGTGAATTTAGACGCCCTAACTATCCCTAAATATTCAAAAAGTATAGTCATACGGTGATTATTTCTTTAATAAAAATGTAATTGAAGGCCGCCAAACCTCGGATCCATCCGAAAACGAAACCACTCTCATTGGTCCTCGCACGCTTATCAAAAGGATCTCGGGCCAATGGCGTTGGACCGCAGAGATGGCAGTAATGACATTACTGTAATGAAATTACAGTAATTAAATTACTTTTTGGAGTAATGAGTAATGTAATGAATTACTTCTCTAGGCTAGTAATTTAGTAATGTAATGAATTACTGTCAGGCAGTAATTTAGAGAAAATTACTCATTACTTATGAAATTACTTTTGTCCTAAATTAGAAAATTCGTTTGCAAGCTTTAAGAAAGAGGAGAAAAATTATTTTGCATGGTGAAATGTTGTGAAAGAGCATCAGAGGAAATAATCGAAGGCCACCTGAACGCAAAGCCTTGTACGAAGAGCTGGACAGACGCACAAAGGAGGGCTGGAAAGGCGAAGGAGAAAAGCTTGCGTGTAGACTTCGCTGGAAGGCAACGGCTTACGAACTCCAGCACGACAGATTCACGGCGTTGCGTCATCACGACACTATACTTCGTTCAATCCTAAGCTGACAGTGCGGTGGGAGCTTCAAGCTAACCAGAACCAATCAAACACCTTCTTTTAATCACGTGTTCCGTCCCTTTCTCTGCGCGTGGGTATGAACGAGAGCGTGGTTACGTGGCGAACGATAGACCGTGTGCCTGCTCCAAGAAACACGTAGCTTCCACCGTTCATCCCTAAGCTGACAGTGCATCAGCTTAGGTGTGAATGGCTCATAGGCTACAAGGTGACGGGCACATCACCAGTGAGGTAAACATAATTTAAAACCTGAGAGGACAGGACAAACAGATCCCCAGCCTTGTACGTTCGTCAAGCAAGGTCAAACCGTAAGCTTCGACCATTGTGAACAACAAACGACCGGAATAAATAGTTAATTCCATATGCCTTGTCAAAGCCCCTGAACGTTTCGTGCGTCCTGGAGCAAAGCAGGTGCCGCTCGCGGTTAGCCTCGCTGCCTACCCTTGGGAAGTTTATTCGGGAATAAGCCTACAAGCAGATATCGCCCCCCGTTTGTTGGGAAAGTACACAATTTAGGAAGCTCGCGGCATTCCTCAACTGGCGACGCTTCCTTTGTGTGACAATGCGCAAAAACTTGGACTCTTCGGGTGTTTCGGAAGAATGCTCCTTGAAAGGAATGACCGAGAATAGGTCATCTATGCTCGGCGACAACGTTTCTTGGCAATGCAGTTGAGGGTACAGGCACGTGTTCTCTCTCCCATTTTGAGCGCTGAATAAAGCTGTGCGCGGGTTCTCCTCCTCTCCACTGCATTTCCAAGAAAAGTTATCGCCGAGTATAGTGCTCTCGGGAGAATAGAATTAGATTGCATCCGATGCGGAAGAAAAACGTTTCAATTGACGATTCCTTGTAAGAACGAGCTCCCATGGCCGGACTTAACAAACTGATACGAACTACAACGTCTAAATCAGGAAGACGGAAACATATCACCCTCTTAGTAAGAACCTTCACCGTTGAATGATCAGCAAAACTGGTGAGTCGACTGTCTTTCTGAGTCACATCAAAATAAACTATTCATCATGTATTACACTTATGTCGTGTGCGCCAGCAAAACCACTGTTCAGTATGGTTCACTTTGAGGCACATAAGGTTAGGTTGCGGTGTAAACAGGAAGATCTGAGTTTCGGTACGTATAGACCAACTGAGCTCTTTGACGTGACATCACTGCGGTGGCGCTGCTGTCGGCACTGCGCATGCACAGCGCCTCGCTTCTCCCGGATCTGGTTCCTGCACATGCGCTGTGTGGGCAAACGAGGGCTGGTTTTGTAAACGCTGTGTTGGTGTATACCGTAAATAAAGTGAGCGCGAATTACTGCCTCAAGGTATTCAAAAGTAATGCCAATGTAATTTCAAAGTAATTTCATTACTTTTGGAAAGTAATTGTAATGTAATGTCATTACCTCCAGTCTGCGGTAATTTGTAATGTAATTTAATTACATTTTTGCAGTTTTCGGAAAAGTAATGAGTAATGTAATTTAATTACTTTTTGAAAGTAATTTTGCCATCTCTGGTTGGACGACGTTCCGTCGCGCAGTGATCCCGAGGTAGCCGCATCGGCCGAACCTCTTTGTCATTCGAGCTTCGATCATGGCGGAGTTCTCTACGCTCGAGGACCTGACGCCGTTAGAGGTTGAAATTCTTCGGCGGACAGCCGACCTGGGCAAGATTTCCTATGACGCCACTCCGACGTGCGATGTGGACGATAGCAGCGCTTCGGAGTCATGTTTGAATTCCGAGGACGACGAAACGCAGACCTTTTCGGGCGTCCTTCGATTTTCGGTTGGGGCAAGTCGTAACCAAACCAACGTTTGACATCGCAGCGTTACCTCTGGTACGTGATGTCAAACGATGTCGCCACGTTGACTTTCGCCTCGGGAGGACGGGGGAAGGCTGGTTCAGACATGTGCAACGAGCGCGTACCTACGACTGCGTCCGTTGCAACCGGAGCGACCGGAACGACCGCTCTGCGCCGCGCGTACACACACCTGCAACCACTACAACAAGCGCAGCGGGTCGTCAGCACGGCGACCGCTTCTGTACGCCACCGTCAGCTGTTTCAGCGGCCCCTCTAAAAAGGGGACGCACTGCCACTGCTAGAATATAGACAGACAGTTTTCTATAGCCTAAAGCTTTATTATTATTTTTTCTTGATAGGCTTGCAGGGTACAGTGGATGAAAAAAAGAAAATAAAAAGATGCAGTACGCCGTCTTGGACGATCACGACACTAATACACGACATTACAATAGTACAAATATCGCCACACGCCATTTCTACGATTACAAAAGACAATGCGATCTTAGCAGCGATATAGCAATGTAGAAATATGATTTCGTGATGAGATAGACGTTGCGAGCGTTCAGGATTGCTAACACTATATATATAATCACTTTTCTCCGGTGATGAAAACGCGTGAAAATTCGCATCCTTTATACGGTACGCGCCAGTAATACCTTGAACTTGAGCACACGCATGAAATGCGCCAAATAAGAAATCCGGGCGATGTTCGAGGACACAAATGCTTAGAAAGCACCACTGTAGTCGAAGTAAACAAACACGACGGCACGGGCGTTTCTGCTGTCTTGAGAGTGCCGCCACGACATCGCCGCACGAGTAGGTGGATCTTCCCTTCTAGTACGTGCTGGGTTATCATAGCGACACACGACGAAAATTTACAGTCAAGGATAGCGCTTTTACGCGGAACGATGAGCTTTAACCACGCCGTCCACGCCGACGATCACCACCGACGTCATGTTTGCGGATAGAAGGAGCCGGCCGGCCCGCGACCGGCACGACCGGCCTGGAACGCGCGCAAATACGTGCGCTTCCGCGCATCCCGGGGGAACGAGAAATTCACCCCCGCGGAGGAAGGCAAGGAGAAAATGTAGTCCCTTGTTTGTGAAACGATAATTGCAGTATCGCGTATTCTAAACTAGAAATATTTTACGTCTTGTGAAATTATCATGCACAACATATTTAAATGAACTGAAAATTGTTTCTTTAGCGAAACTTTACAAAGGCCGCCAAAATTTTCAAACATACGATAATTTCATTGGTCCTCGCAAGTACAAAAAAGAGTCCGCACGTATTTTATTCCTGCGTGATTAATAGGCGGTTCTGCCTTCTAAAACTGAAGATACTCATTCACTGACACTTCCTTAACGCCATCGCACCAAAAAAGTAGCTTCTCCAAAAACTGCTTGAGTGCTTCTTTAAGGTATGTCTTCTCAAATAAACAGTTTGCATTGTTTTTAATAATGTTATTAAAATCCGGTTTTGTCTCTTGTGTTCAACAATTATCAAGAAGCGGCGGTAAAAAAACACTATAGACCAACACGCGGCCCTGTCGTCACGCAGCTCCGGTGGCGCTGTCGACGGCACTGCGCATGCGCAGACGCTTCACTTCACGCGAATCTGGTTTGTGCGCACGCGCAGTGCCCACACCTTGTATGAGCAAATGCGGGCTCGCTTGTAAACAGCGTGTCGGTCTATATCTCTTGCAGATTAAGAGACGCAGAGAAACGACCGGAGTCGTAAGAGCGCCGAGCTCTGTTTGCGATGATTATCGGCGAGACGCAAAGCTGCTTGTCCTTGTCTATACTCGCTCTTCAAACGCTGAACTCCGGCGTCGGGCGTTTGGCGTTCGCGTTCGAACGCGTCGGAAGAGCGCGAGTAGGCCTTTTGCACTTGGCCAGGGTGCGCGAGCGCATCCACAAGACGCGACCATGTATATAGCTTTCGCTTCGGCTTCTGCAAAACGCTACCATGAAGCCGGCATTGCAGCGTTTTACCGTGCACGATTCACGTTCGAATGCTAGTGTCTCTCAGCGAAGGTTCACGCGCGTGCTTTTGCAACTATTTTTGGCATCTCAGTCTCCCCGCGTCGTAGATCTCCAGTGAGTAACGTGAAATAATGTATTTAGCTTAATGGACCTTTTCCGAGAAGCGTTCTGCGCACGCGCGAGCGCCCGATGCCAAGCGGCGGAAATTGGCACCAAAAATCGAGGAAATTCGGAAGGAGGCTATAGATCAGCGAGTAGCAAACGTAATTGCAGCATACATATAATTGTGTTACGCAAAAAAAGAAAGCGGACGGAAAGAATAACACGACGTTTAAGTGGACGCCACGGATGCCCCACTTGGACGGCGCGTTGGGCACGCCCTGCTGCTCAGAGAACGAAGAAACTGGTAACGCAGCTCCCATTATCGATTGGTAGCGCAGGTAGGTCCCTTCCTCGATTTTTAGTTCGTGCAGCCACCGCCTGGTGCCGTCGGTATGTGAAAAAGGTCCATTCTAACAACAGCTATGGCACATTCGACGACGAGCAACAAAACTGCCAGCCAAGGCTGAACACTTCAAAGGTTTATTATGAGATTTGTGTAATTTTTTTCCTAATTATAACTTTAAACTCGTAACCTGATGTCCATCGCGGTTAGAAGTCACTTCGAAAGTTTTTTTTTTTTTAGCAAATTTTTTGTTTAATTGTTTTTGATTATTATCCGTCGTTGGTGACTAACCCTGTATATGCGGAATATATTTTGTTGCCTCAAACCGGAAGGGCCATCACTGCGAGCCACTAGTGAATAAACTCAAGTTTCATCACCACAGACTTTTTATTCGGCACATTCTAGAGGACCTGAATGACAACTGGCGAAATTATCGAGCTTATGCAAAACATCCAAACTTTTAACACAGAGTATTGTACGGCTGGTTTACATGATATGAGCATAACGCTACAAAGATTGTCACGAAAAAATCCTCACACGATCGCTAAATTCGCCTGACTGACGTCCTGCTAAACTGATATGAATCCCGTAAGGTTCGTTAATAATTTATCAATATCTTATAATTGCAATAAGTTAATTATACGAAAATAGCTATACGCGTTCGTTGCATAGTTTGTGTGTCCCAAGTTTTCTCTGTTTGACTAAAGTACATTTATTTGTGTTAGTTAAATTTAATTTTAACATCTAAAGATGTACGAATTCAATCTCAAGCAATACAAACAAAAGTTAAAATCTTACGATTAAAGCTTATGGAAAAAATAAACAGATTGAAGCACTGCGTCCGGGAATTACTCGTCGCAGTAAGCAGTTCTGAGTTCAAAGTTCTTACTATTTTCAATAAAGAATGCGGGAATTGACTTTTCACACGGATCAAATGTTTGACGGTAGTGGTAGTATTGAATCGTGTGCGCCACAAACAGTGGCGCACACGACAAAGGGTTAGCCTTCTTTTGAGGGAAGAACTAGACCGTTCTGAATAAAATTAATATCACAGAGGGAAAGACTGAAAAGTGAAACGCAGTCTGTGGTCTTGGTGAGCCAGCTGATAAAATATAAAAAAGTAGCGGTCGTATAAAACGCAAGGCATTTCAGATCATCCCCTAGGAAATGCAACCATATCTTTTTTCGAGAAATGCTTTCATTGCAATATTTTATAAATCGCTCCAAATTTGGGTAGTGGAACGCAAATATTTAAACAGGCAGACTCTAGAATCGAATCGCTTTTAGCATTTATAGTAGTCAGACGTTTTAGCATTTTAAAGATACGTTGCTTATGTGGACGATGCTAAAAACCCTGAATTTTTCTTCTTTGGCACGCTTGGTGGATTACACTTCCGACGGGTCAGAAATGTAAGCACTATGCAACTTTATCGTGTGCTGCCATATGACGGTCACCAGCCAATCACGGACCGTATTACTCCCCAGTAGCCACTATGGAAGGGCATCATTCGGTGACTCATTTATCTAGAGGGGGTCAATCAAGTGTCGTGTCTCTGTTTTGTTTTTATTTCCAACTGCAATGCGTCCGGCGGATTCGCAAAGATGTTCTCTGCTCTAAAGTATACTACATAAAAAGCCAATGGAGCACCGACCCTTTGCGACTTTAGAAAGAAAGAAATTATAAAGGAAAAGAAGATAGAGACCGACAAGAACCTCTTTTGTAGTGCAAGCTGTCGGCGCAGAATGTTCCTAACGTCTTAAGCACTTTACAGAGCAGCCACCGCAATCTCGCTTCTCTCCCGCAGAGGAAACAAAACAGAATTCAAAAGTAAAGAGGAAATGACTGCGCGTAAAGCTTATGGTTCGCAGAGGCCCAACGACGTGGTTATCACCGGTTCCAGGAAAAAAAAAACCTCAAAGGTTGCTCGTCCGTTTTTGTTGGAGCTCTTGTGTCATGGTTATTTCAACTCTTATTTGACATTTGTTAGGTTACGTATACTGAGAGTGGTATGCGGGCTTTCGTGTTTTCTGGGCAAAAATGAGGGAAATGTGTGCGCTGAGAAAACTTCTAAGATGAGATCAATGACACCGCCATATTGATTTTTTTTTTATCTATGCTTAAAGTCTTGTGAAGGCTTCGTTTCTTTTTCAACCTCAAATCAACTTTCGGCAATAACCGTTTTTTTTTTTTCGACAACGAAGGTTACCATTTACGGTCGGCAGTATGAGTTTTCTATATTAATGCACGGGTTTGCATTGTAGAGACGAAACCGCTTCAACAATGCGCGCGTGAATTTCTTGATGTCGAAAATCTGACGTAACTGGGTTGGGGAAGAATACGAAATCACATTATTTGCCCAATGACAGAATTCAAAAAGTTTGTGCAACTAGTTCTATTTTCACCGGCTAATACCTTTTCTTATTTTGTTTTACAACAGCGCACATGACTGTAGAGGTAATGGCAGTCATCATACTTGAGTAAATTACTTTGAAAATGTAATTTAATAACAATTTCAACACCCTTGATAAAAATTTAGTTAATTACAATTATATTTACTACGGCACACACGTAATTATTGTAATTATGCATTCCTTAAAGAAAAATTAAATTAAAGTGCAAATAATAATTTACAGCTACTGGACTTCAGTGCAGAGCTTCCAAATTTTAATTACGCAGAAGCATTGTTTTCCGCAATGAAATATACGTACTAAGTTCTTCTCTGACCCCTAAGAATTTGACACACAGCGTTTTGCATTCGTCATATCTTGTACCTTTGTTTCACCTAGTTCATTATTCGTATAATATTGGATCAAATGTGTGAGTATGGTGCGAGTCGGTCGTTTTATTGTACTGCAACACCATCAAGATTGTAGCGTAATAATTATACGGAGGAGTTCATAGTTAAAGGAATCTTGCAATTGCAATAACAACTTAAACCCCCCTGAGTTGCAATTTTAACTCAAAGGAGTTAGTTAGTAGGGACTGAAACAATAAAATGAGGACTCAGTCTTAAGGAGAGGTCGTGAAACATATTCCGACATTCTGAGCTATATCTCTATTTGGAATCCTTCTCCTTTATTATACAACCAACGCTCAATCTTCTGTTCATTTGGGTTTCTTCTAAATGAAAATTAAAATTAAACTTCAGTGTATTTTTGTCTATACGATTGCACAGGCGACGGAGGCGAGGGCAAAAAGCCAACATATGTTGGCTTTTGACTAGCTTAAAAAAAGATAATTTTGGTTTACCGGGCAATTTCCATCTCAGTTCTACGAATAGAGCCCTATAGGTAACCAATGGGTGATTTTTTTTTTTCTTGCGCAAGATGGCGAAGTAGACCAGAGCGTAAGATATCGCTCCAACAGCCGCGCCATGATGGCGTCACGCATGCAAATCAGCGGACGACATCTGACGTTTGTTATTATGCTCAGATACTGGTAAGATCGCCGACCTCCTAGATCTTAAAAATGCTCGGCTTTTAGGTTTGGAGCCGTACGCCGACACCCTATGTTGTTTGTGCTACCGTCTGTCGTGCTACAGAGGAAGAGAGTTTGAGGCAATTGTTTGCAACTGCGATCGGTTGAGCCGCGTCCCGATACGATCGTCAAATTACAAACCGCCGACGCGTTCTCTCTTCGACCAGAAAATTGCCGATCCGCTCGCAGAAAATGAACGAGAATGATGAAAATGTAAGCGAAATTAATCGCCTTCGCGTACTTGAAGAGCGTCATGTCTAGTTACAACAAAATAAAATCGTGGTAAGAAAAGTCAGTTGAAAATACACGATTATAAAGCCGGTCGCAGAAAACTAGTACAAAGTCATACAACTACACCCGCCAAATAAGCGTCCTAAAATATATGTGCTTATAGTCGAGATTAAAAAAAATAAAATAACATGTACTGATAGTTGGGAGGGCAGGGTTTGCAAGAGTGTGAATTCGAATCCTGCTGAAAATATTTTTTTTGGTTCACTTTATGCTTTATTATAGTTCTAGTGCATAAGGAGGTTCCACGAGCGCAATTCACAGCAAATGCGAGCCGCGGCGGGATCGACAGCATATTTACGATCGTTACCAAACGAGAGAAGACCCGGATGTGTTTGATACCCCACTGTACTGCACTGACGTGATTAGGGGCATAAAATTAATTTAAAAAAGCCATTAAATAACGTAATGATTTTATCACTTAAAATTTATAATTTGTAGATTAAGTAAAGTTGAATATTTGTCCAACCATTTTACACAGGTATCATGACGTTAATTTTGTTGCGCATGCTGCTAATGGGTGTCGCAAGGTCGTTTCAGGCAGTCCAAAAAAAGCGATTTTTAAGCAGGGTCTTTAGAATACAGACACACTATTCGGCTGTAATATTTCCGAATCAACGTCTTTGTTGTTTATGAAATGAAAAAGAAAAGACTAAGATTCGGCAGATACATCTTCCTTTCATAACCCCTTTAATGATTCTGAAAACGGCGGACGTGAGTCGTGATAATATATTTATTGTTCAGATAGCAATCACATAATTTTGATACTTCATCTTCCTTATAGCAATCAAAGACACTCTCGTTTGTGCTGCATCTTCGGCGCCCCTTTGCAAGCGCTGTAGTTTTGACAGTTGCACACCCCTGCGTGTACCCCAGGACTCCTCCCAGGCAGAGTCGCAATGCTTTCGAAGACCCAGAGCTGGTAAAAGGCCAGAGAGGCAGACGCTCAGTGTATTTTCGTCAGTCAGTGACTCTGTAGACCTTTTCTACGCGGTCGAGACCACCTTGAATCGTGGTACTTCCGGTACGGGTGAAAGCATCGTTTTGCTCTCGCCACGCCGGTGGGAAGTGATCACGCTCTAATTGCGACCGTCACACGTTGTCGTTTTTGCTCTCATATACTTGTTCACTGTTTCCAGGTTGTAAAGCCTTGTTTTCAGTTTGTGCCCCATACCGGATATGACAACTGCTTGACTGGGGACGATGATAAACACAAAAGGTGTATGCGGAGAGCAAGTTCGTCTGCATCCTGCACAGGGGTTGCGATGATGTCAGAACGCCAAGCTCTTATTGGATGATTGAAAACAAATAGTGGGTAGACCTCAAGGCATCTAGCATTGAGGTCTACCCACTATCCTTCCAATCCAAGCCAATCAGAGCTCGGCGTTGTGCTGACGTCACCGCCACTCCTGTGCAAGATGCAGACGAACTTGCTCTCCGCATAGAATGAAGTCTCAGAGTTACAAGATCATAAAAGAATGTGTAATTGCAATTCGAGTTTTGCAATTACTCTGGCTAAAAGGTAACTAAATTACAGCTAGGCTTACATTTTGTCAACCGTAATTAATTACATATAAACATTGCTCAAAAAGCAATTCAATTATAGCAAAAAAATTACTGGAATAGAATTACTTTCAAGGAATGGCAGTCATTCAAGATACACTCTCAAGAAAAGAGGGTGTAAAAGGGTATATCGTTACACCCTTTGTCCCATATAATAGACCCTAAAACTTCATTTCGACGTACAGAGCCCTATAGTTGAACAGAGGGCCCCAAATTTTAGGAGGAGCTCGAGAACGGTGCGATAAAACTTTTTTAAATAGCTAAAGTACGTATCAAAGACCACATAAAGAAAACACAGAGTTTTTACAGTAGGGCCAAGAAAACCTCGATTATGTTTTTTGTAGTCAATAAAACGTACATTAGCTATTTTAATAAGTTTTACCACACGGCTATCAAGCCCCTCGTAAAATTTCGGGCCGTCTGTTCGACTGTAGGGCGCTGTACGTCAAATTGAAGTTTCGGGTTGTATTATATGGGACAAAGGGTGTTACGATACACCCTTTTTTCTTGAGAGTGTAGCAACAAAAAACAAGACTAAATGTAGTGCAATCTTGTCCTCGTAATGTATTCCGAAAACACGAGGACCGGCCTAGGTCGCAGCGTGTTATTTAAAGGAGTCATGAAACTTTATTAGGTTGGAATGTTCATGAATTTGAAGAGGCCTACTGGTCCCAATCACGCTCAAGTATATCCGCACAGACCGCCACTGATTCAAAAGCTTCTTTGTTGCGATGAAATTGCAAGGATAAAAGGGACTATTTTTTTCAGTCTTGCATTCGCAAGGCTTATGACGCAATTGTGGGATCGAAAACACCCGAGTGACGACAGTCGAGCCGGTCTCATGGATTAGACACGAGAACCGCTTGAGCACTCGACTTCGGCTCGTAACAGTGAATGCCTCGGCGGACACTGGGGTGGCGGCTAGTGTCCAACCACTGCAGCGATGAGAATAGCCGAACTCTAACAATGTCTGGAGCTCTGCACGCGTTTTCTACTTTGCCAACCCCAGCGAGTGGCTACGATTAACGTTGGCGACATAGGATAGGCACCAGGCCACGTGGCGGCTTGTTCTGGCTTCGAGTTGAGGGGGAACGATGCTTATGCTTCTAGAATTATTTGGACGACTTGCATTGCCAAGAATGAAAACCTAAGGCAAGTTTATTCAGTTATTAACATTAGGAAGTGGTTCTAAGTAGTATTTAGCAAATGCAGAACAATCGTTTCATAAAACCATCTGGAGTAAAAAAAAAAAAAAAAAACAGTGCAAAATCTGGGCGAGCGGGCACATTGAGACGTGATTCAATGAACCCTCGGCTCGTGCGCTGGCTTTGGCCGAGATTTCTTTCTCAGTCTTAAATGAGATGCTACGTCTAGCAGGCCTGCTCAGAATTAACGATGCCTCAATTACGTTTGTATGTTCTTGCCGGTTAGCTAAAACTTCTGCAGTGGCGTGTTTGAGAGCCCACCGTGTAAAATAAATTGCTAGCCAGTTACAGGTTTCGAACGACTGGTTTCTTCCTTCTGCTTTGTTTAGCACGAGCCTTCCTTCTGCTCACTTCACTCGCTCACACCGAGAGCACAAGAACAAATGTATCGCAGAATTGGTTTGTCTCCTGACCAAGGCCCATAAACCTCCCAGAGGAAGACAAACACAAGGCTGGTAACGACGTTTTCGGGGCAAGGTAATGGCGATGCGGATGTCACCGGGGCGATTCCAGGCGAGTAGATATATCACAGCGACGTAATGACCGGTCAGGTGTCTAATTAGCATACTCGAAAAAAAAAAACAAGTCTTACTCTGTTTTTTTTTTAAACTTCCAACTGAGTTCTCAGCAAGCCGGGTCTTCAGGGCCCTCTTCGTTCGCGCTTTTTCAACCGGCGCCCAATCTTAACTTTAGATCGCGCAGATAAGCACACCCCTAATTACTGAAAAACTAAGAGGGTTACCCCAAAACAAACCAATCGGAGCCAAGTAGCGCAGCAGAAGCACTGTCTCTGTTTCGATCGCTCGCGGGGAGCTTCGCTTCAGATTACCGGTTCCCGGTGTTTGCGACTTGCCCCCCCCCCCCCCCCCCCTCCATAATTTATTGATCATTCAACGTTCCCGATTGGACGCTAATCTGTGTGCTCGTGGGGCAGGACGCTTGTTAGACGGCGTGGCGCTTGCAATATATGCCCGCACTCGGCGGGACGTGTTTTATTTCTCGGTCAACGGATGTAACCTTCGGCTGCATTCGTTTAGGCGCCGACACTGCGCCGGTCTGCGTACGTTGTTATAAGCAACCTCGTTACCAGATTATGGAAATGGAGGCGCACTCTCCCAACGCGTTAGAGCGTGCATCGTGTTTGCATATGAATACGAAGGGTTCCAGATGTCTCCCATGGAGTAAATACATCGTACGTGACGTCATCGGACCGAGCTGGTGGTCGTTCCTACTTTTTAACGAGGTTATGCATCACGCAGTAGTAATACATGACCGCACGCCGGTACGATCCTCATTCTGATCGAAACATGAACACCCCCCCCCCCCCCCCGCTGCAAGCTCGAAAGACTTGCTCAAACGACTGAGTTAAAGAGGAGGACAGCGAAGGTCGTTCGAAATACGATTAAAACAAAATAGGACAGAAAAAAGACAACGGGCGACTTGCTGTTTTTAGATAACGCACACACACACAAAAGAGAAGAAATTCTTCAAGCAACGTCCAGGGCTCTGGGCGACTCGCGTCCCGGCGACCGGCGCCTGAGTGTCGCGCTCGCCGCGGCAT
This sequence comes from Ixodes ricinus, assembly GCA_037355805.1. Taxonomy (NCBI): domain Eukaryota; kingdom Metazoa; phylum Arthropoda; class Arachnida; order Ixodida; family Ixodidae; genus Ixodes; species Ixodes ricinus. Next base: position 64,465 of record JAZHYW010012919.1, on the reverse strand, counting down.
CGCCTCTTGGCGCCTCCAGATTTCGCCCCCGCGGAAAAAAACACCGACAGCCGTCAACTTTTTGTGTTAATATTGATGTTTATGCTCGTTTTCTCCTTCCTTAAGGGATATTGCCTATGCGGTGTTCGCAGGAAGGGAAAAATCCTAGACGGTGACTGCGTGACGTCAGCCGACGAGGCGTCTCACTCGACTCCGACGCAGAGCCAGCATCGGAGTCGATGAGTAGATTGTACCGTCTAGCAGCAAGAAAAAAAACACACACACACGCACGCATGCACGCACGCCCTCACGCACATGCCCACATATACACACAAACACAGAATAGCTATCCATAGCATGTCGGCATAGTCAGATTTACTCCGTTTCATTCACCTTAAGCTGGCGTCACAGTGCTCATACATCATACAAAAGACAGTCTACAAACACGAGTCACCGCAATATCCGAGGTTCGAATGCTGCGTGCCAAGCTTTCTTCTTGAACTCATTGCCATGCGGCATTCGCGTAGAAACATCGCGGTGACTCGCGTTCTAATCTGTTTGCAGACTGACTTTTGCATGATGTATAGCAGTCTGACGCCCGGCTTTACGATGTACCGCGATGGACGCTATGAGCTACATGAGCCAATCCATAGTTCGTAACTTGTCTGATGAGGTTCGCGCTCCCCGCGTCGCTCTGCCCGATCGGAAGGACCCGTGACACCCTCCGAGCTAGGAATTGACTCCAGTGGCTCGTAGCGTCCTCTGTGGTCCATCGCAATGTGAAACAAAGTATATAAGTTTACGCTTACACGCCGACCCCAATTCGTGCTGCACATAGATGTGAAATATACGTATTTGTTTTCACTGTTATTTAACTCTCTCTACGTCGTCGCTGCCTGTTGCTTAGTGAAAACTGAGCCGCTGACGCCACCTTTACAAATGATTAATTGACTTCGCGCCGTCACCCGCAAGAAGGCGCGGCTCACATTTCATTACGCCGAACCGACTACTCTACGAACGCGGTAACCGCCAAGCGAGATTACGGCTTCGTTCCGGTTCGGCTCCAATATCATATGTTTGGTCTCGGTTGCAGTTTTGTTCCAGTTCCGTTAACAATAACGGCTTTTCTGCGGCTTTTGGTTCGAAACTTGGTTCGACACTCCAGTTCCAGTCCTACCCTTGTTCCATGCTAATCCGGCATGATTACAACATCTGCTTTGTCGCATCTTGCAGCACCAGGAACGACACCTTGTCCGTATACAACTATTCAGTTTTGGTTGCTTCACTGAGAGCCATTTTCATCCTCGAGGGTGCGTAAGCCCGTGAGACAATCAAGCCGTCAGTCCCCTCCATTGCAATGACGCTGTTTCATGAGCCAGTTACCATGCGCTAGCGAATTGCGCCATAAGCCATAGATGAAACTAGACACAGCTCGCATAAGGACAGAGCCCGTTCCATTCCCACACAATTCCGGACAAAAGGCATCTAATTCCGTCACCCTTCCATTCTCCCCAGCGCAGCCGCCATTCCATTCCACATGGTTGAAAAAACCCCGAGACTGCGGGTAAACGACACAACAACTGTGTCGTTTACCCGCAGTCTCGGGTTTTTCAACCATGTGCAATAGTACACCAGCTCGTTTGCGCCCTTACTTTTTTGTTCATTCCATTCCATTCCGGGGTCGCGAAAGTGCGAAATGATTTCGGAACAATTCCAACTCTGCGGTGGCAACTCCACGACACTGCTCCCTACCCATGTTCCTGAATGCGCGTCGCAAATCACGCCTGATTTGTCATCTGTCGAGGCTCTTCCGATTTATTTTTAGTCATGGTCAACTTTTTAAGACGTTCTGTTGAATAAAAAGGTTTTCAAGGAAATATTGAAATTATAATTTATTTACGTTATATGATACCGAGGCAAGTATACACTCCTCGGGAACGTTCCCGTCTTTTGTGAAAAAATGCGGAAATGCACACTTTTGTGAATGCAAAACAGAAAATACTGCTTATTGACATTTAATGGCTGTCATCTAAAATATTCCCGGGGAACACTTCAATGATTTTTGTTGTTTCAGTTGAAATTCTCATCTGAGTGCATGCGCCGAAGTGTAGATGTCCAAGAAAGTTGGGGATGTAAACTTTTTCCGAGCTACTGGAGCCTTCTTTCATGCTTCTGATTACCTTTCGGGTGTTTTGTCTGGATTTCAACTTGACGACGGATCATCGTAACATCGCATTTGTCATAATAAGTTAACTTTAAAAAAGATTTTGAATTCAAGTTTGCCGAATCATAGTATCATACGATGTGACAGAAGCACATTAGAACATAAGGATGATGATCCAGAAGCTGTATTTTTGCTGTGAGACTTTAAAACGAGGAAGTTTGTGGGAACCCTTTCCCCCGTTCCCCATCACCTCCCATTGTCCCCTCCCTTACGGCTGCACCTGCCTGCGCCACCTGATGTCACGTGACCTATAGTTCCCGAGGGAGGGCTGACTCATCCCCAAGTTTCGCCCAAAGGGAAGGACCACGTGACCAAGGAGAGCGGTGCCAACAAGAGGGCCTAGAATGCCTTCATGTTGCTTCGGCAAGCAAGATTAGAGGCACTCTAGAGGACGAAGGTGACAACGAGGACAAGCGGCCGGTGCTGACTCTTTCTTGACCGGACTCTCAGTGTGAAGGATCTGGCTGCAGGCGCGGGCCCACGAAGACGTCGGCACTGGGCCGCCTCCGCGTTTGCCGGAGCTGCCCGCCGTCGGCCGTGGCCGCCGCAAGCCAACTAACTACGAGGACGAGAGAGGAGGGACCACTACTGCGACGTCGGATTCCCGCTGGACCATGGCGTGTGCGAAGAAATAGTTACATGAGAGCCGGTGTGCGACGTCATTCCATTCGGACGTGTTCGTTCGGGAACGTGGAAACCGCACCCGCAAGTTTTAACGCATTATTTTAGAAAGCCCAATGCTTCTCAGGGCGTGCACTTCAGCACAAGCGTCGAAGTGATTGCGTGAGCTTCCGATAGCATGATTGTTCTTCCAAAATAAGATCTGTAACTTCTTAATGAAGGGATACTTTCTTTTTTCAATCGGACGACGTTTTGACTTTATCGTAACGGGTTGAGGTGTCGAAAAGTTGTCCTCCGCGAAACATAACACGACAGAAGAACGCAGCTTACGGATTGGACACGACAAATACGTCATCGATCCGTTTGTGAACGAGTACTCTCAACGAATTGGCGAATATTCGGGTTCACTTGGCTCACACATGACCTACTACCGCTCGCCATGCTTGAGCCTTCGTCCTGTTAGTATTTACGCTCTCAAGCGCCAACGAGCATCCAGGTATTGCGAAAGTACGCGGTGCGATAACAAAAAAAAAAATCGGAGGACTGACCTCGTAGGGTAAAAATAAAGGGTAGCGCGGGGATGCGCCCGCAGCAGTCGATGGCGGGGACCTTCATCTCTCGTTATGCCAAGAGCGTCGTCCTCGGAACTTTTGGAGCTGAGCTATACGAGGTTTTGTAACCACGTTGCACGAGTACAAAATTGATATCGCCATAGAAGCGCAAACCAGAACGAGCGCGAACACCAAGTCTGCTTCAAAGTCCGCAAATATAAAAGAGCAGGCTTGTATAAAAAAATCATTGAATGCCAATTGTTTTGAGTCGCACTCGCTCTTGACGAATTGCGGAACATCGCTGGAAGACGAAGAGGGGTAGAGCGACCTCCTCCTACCCCTTTTTGTCTTCCAGTGATGTTCCGCCATTCTTGAACCGCGAGTGCCACTCAAAACACTTCGTACACTTCATTGCGTTTTGACATAAGCCTGCTGAATCGTTAGAAAAGTCTCTCTCTCTCTCTCTCTCTCTTATATTTGAGAAGTTTTACGCAGAACTGATGTTCGGTTACGCTCTGGTTTGCAGTCTATGGCAGAATCACCATTGTGCTCGATAGGGTGGATGCTTGGGTGAGTTGGTGAACCATATTCTACGGTGACAGCGCAGAAGAACAATCACACACCAGATACTCAAAAAGACAAGCACACGCGCTGATTGTCACGAGCACAATCACCATTGTGCTCGTGCACGAGATCGCAAGGACTCGTGTAGAGCAGCTCCAAGCGTTCATAGAACGACACCCTTTGGCATTATGACAAAAGCAAGGCTCCGCCCTCTCTTTTATGCCCTTTAATTTTATGCTACGAAACCAGGCTCTGAACTCTTCGGTCGCACCTCGTAATACAGTGGAAGCATTGCATTTCCACGAACCCAAGTCACCATAATATCTCACCAAGTAACGTCGATGAAAGGACAATGTTTGACAAATATCGCCAAATCCTAACAATCCCAGAAGCACAGCACGAACTTTGAGCATCGCTATGTCATGCTTGTGTATGAGTTGAATATTGGCGAAGAAACAACGGTGACAAAACACCTGATTGCTTGTTGTCACCCCGAGTCGGTTAGCTATTGTTATACAACGTAAAAGTCGAACGTAAAAAAAATCAAATCCTAGAACGCATTTTATAAATACATTCTGAATTTCCTGTATAATCTCCTAAGAGTATTAACTCGGGATATTAAGATATGCTGACCTTGATTTTTTAACTCATCCATTGAACGCCCATGAAACTTGTTTTTTTTTAGTGGTTTTACTAGGCACATTAAAACAATTGTCAAGAGTGCACAAAGTTACAAACTACGGCTTAACTCCGGCGTTCAGCGAGTAGTTTCCGTCTTTTATTGAGGACTTTCTGATATTTCCAATGCTGCTTACCCGAACTAGTGGCAAGGAGAGAAATGTGGAACTAACCTTCCATACGTTCTAAAGATGATGTTGGGTTGCATATAGATCCAAAGCTAGAACTAAATAATGTCCGAAGTCACACGAATAAAGGCAAAACTCAATCATTCGACAAATCATAAAAAGAGCAACAAAAACAATAATACAAAGACGTGTGTTAACTGCTCGCGTGAATGAGCGCCTAATTGGGAAAAGCCCATTTTCGTGGCCTCGTATATCCCATCACGGAAAGGCGAAGAAATGGGAAGACGAAGCAGGTTATAATTGCGCCTCTTATTCCCATTGAGCGCTTAAAAACGATGAGTAATGACTCAAAGCAACCGTGTCGGTGTCGAAGCAGCCGGCTCGCACGGTGTCCGACAAGTACCGAAGCTTGTCTAATTAGAGCGACACGCACGAAAAAAAGTTGGCGAGGAATAGCGCGATAACCGCATCATAAATCAGATCGCATCATTAACCCGAAGCGGGAATCATCTACTACGACACCAGAGTCATCGGGCCTGTTTGTCAGCTCTTCGCTCCTGCACTAATCTGTCCGGGCAGGAAGATACGGGAGTCAGATTTAACGTCCTTGCGCATTCCATCCGACCTTTTTCTGTTTTTTTCTTTAGTTGATAGTTAACCGAGCATGTGTATCGTGTCCTCCCCTACATCGACTGAAACATCATCTCGGTGGTATCGGACAGACCCTCTAGGATGTTAAAAAAAAAAAAAACTATAAATACTGAATGATTGGTCGGACAAACAAACAAATGCCGCCTGCGTCGTCTTGCGCTAATCATGCTACCAATCACGTATCTGCCGGCTTCGGGGCAGGTGCTCGAGGACGATCACCCGCGCTGATTAACTTTTTTTTATGTTGGTTCGTCATTACTTTTAGCTCGTCTACGGGTCAGTCTACGAGCCGCTCGTTTGCCGGCTCTGATGGCTACATTCCAACAGTCTGATTAGTATCCGTCCGCAGCCGCCGAGCTAGCCGAGACGTGGCCGCTGATTTTAATGGACGTGCAATTAGAAACCCGCTCTGGAAACATTCGGGATTTCACTTTCTTTGTTTTGTTTCTTACATCTGTCACGAGAACTAGAAATCAACTCAGACCACAAGGACTGGTTATCAGGTCCGAACGATGCGTACAGACAACCGAGTCTACAATTGTCGGGCCTCATGTGTTCTTTTCTTTCTCGCGCCATTGATGAACCCAAGCGGCCGCGTCTCTGTGTGTCTGTGTAAACACATATATCCACACAAACCAGTCTTTACAGAGTAGAGCAGTTGGCGTGGCTATTACGGGTCGCCTCGGCTATCACATAATGAGCCGTCCGCGAATATACAGACAACGGGCACCCGTAGATTCCGCCGGGCGAAGTGGCCGCACGGCCGTCGCGATGCTCGAGGAATTGCAGGGTCTCTGAGATGGAACGCTCAGCCATCGCCCGAGGCTGCAGCTTCCGAGCGCGCTTCATCTCCTTTCTCTATGTGTGCGTTCTAAGTTCCCGTGGGTACACTCGTGCTTATTTTTGATCATTTCCTTTTCTTTTCAGCGTTAACTTTGGGCATGTTCGCAGCTATGTTTCGTAAATCGTGATCGATCACCGTTTAATTTTAGAGATGTTTTTGTCGCGTGTTTGTAGTATTGACGTCTGCGCGCCGAGATTGCCGTATTATATATCCTCGGCGGGTCATTTATGTGCAAGTAATGGCGCGATAAAAATGCCGCTGTGAAACGCCGTCACCTTCAACACGCACACGCGAGCAGGACGACGACACGCGAGGGTTTCTAGGCGGCCAATCGAGATGTTGCGATAGTCTCAGTCGATGGCATGCGCAAGACAAATAAAATATTAGGATACTATTTCACAACTTCTTGGACTGCCTGTTTAGGTGTTGAGAAATGAGGCAAGGCCCTCAAAGGAAAAAAAAGTCAACTCATTCATTTGCTTTATCTCTTGGTGTCATGCAATTGCGCAGCCTTATTAGATGCAAAGAGACATATACAAACGCTTAAAAGAGGTCAATTTTTCATGAGAAAATATATGGAGCTCAGGCATGCTCTGGAAGTAAAACGACAGAAGAGTTATCATAATTCACCTAACTTTTTTCTACTTTGTTTACATAAGCAGGTGTCTAAATTTGACAATTTCATCGCCCCATGAAATTTAGAGGGGTGAACGAGATACATAAGCGCTAAAAGATTATACAAATGTGACAAGCGGCAATGACACAAAGCCACCTGCAAGTTTTGGTGCAAATTTTTTTTTTTAGTTTATAAATATTTGAATAAAATTAATAATTAACATTCTGACAATTTTTTATACACATTCGGAATACATGTACGACCAAAGGACACCACAGAGGGTGCATCGTATGCCTCCAAATACAGGATTAGAAGCTTCTTCTACATAAAACACACTGGGGGCTTGGGCGAGCTGGTGTAAGTTTACCATTATGTTAAAACACCTGAGACTGGGTGTGAAAGAACGTTGAAAGAACCAAAAGCAGAAGATACAGGCCTGACGTAGTCTAACTGGCTTCGTTTTCGGTCTCATACACTTTTGGTTGTTCCAAGGTTTTTTTCGCACCCAATCTCAGGTGTTTTAACATAGTGGTAATCTTCTACATCTCCATATATTCGCTGCATAATTGTTCAAAAAGCGAGAGTTCTTGTCTTAAAATGCACTATGACTTCTGTCTCGTGCTTTTTTTTTTCGTGAGACACTGACTAGTGACTTGCAGCGATGCACTGCAATATACACTCTATTCCTATAACGAAACATAAGAAGAAACAAAATAACTGAATAGACAATATGGTTTTAGAGCGCAGCTCTTAGGCGCCCGTTTCCGGGTTGAGCGGCGTCCGCGTCGCCTTCGGCGTCGGGGTAACCGAGCACTGCATTATGGGACGTTTCCCGCTAAAGTTGGAGGGGAAATTTTCCCACTAAATATAGCGGGAAAAGTTTCCCGCTAACATTAGCGGGAAGTGTTTCCGCTAAATTTAGCGGGGGAATGTTTCGGCTAAATTAAGAGGGAAATTTTCCCGCTAAATTTAACGGAAAAATTTTTCCGCTAACTTTACCGGAAAATTCCCCGCTAAACTTAGCGGGAAACTTTTGCTAGATTTAGCGGGAACGTTTCGCTAAATTTAGCGCGAAAAACTTCCCGCTAGATTTAGCAGAAAAATTTCCCCACTAAATTTAGCGAAAATGTCCCACTAAATTTAGAAAAATTCATCATTATATCGCGAATATAACCGTGCCATTGTTTCTATACAGTTGCGTGGGAAAAGTTAATAAAAATGGCAATCTCGCGTATAAAGAGGTGACTGAAAAGTAAAACCAGCCATTTTCCCAAGATGACTGGGTTTAAATGAGACAGAGGCAGCAGCAACGATGTCAGCAATCTGATTACATACATTGAACACGCAGATTATAAGAAAAAAATACACGAAGACTCTTTAGCTTCGCATTTAAGAGTGGAACGCGATAGCTACATATACCCCCGCCTCCCCGCGCTCGTTTCCAAGTAACATTTCAGTTCAACGTTTTCGAATGATTAGTATAATACATTTCTGACCATGTTAATACCCTAATTTTAGGCCCGAGGTTTGTTTCGTACTTCATGTCCGTCTGTGTATTTTTGTACCTCTCTACTCGCCTATTGTGACGTGGAAGTAGCTTGAACGCTTCGTGCATTAAATAGCGAGAACTGGGCATTGCGAACCAATCGAGTTGACAAGATGTGTGAATACGAAGGGATTGTGTTTCGATTCGTTTCAATAAGTGTCTGCGGGGCCTAGTGGGTAGCGTGTCTGGCTCGCAACCGAAGGGTCGTTGGTTAGATCCCGCTCCGCCCAAAATTCTTCGAATTTTTTCTTTGAGGCTAATTAATTACTTATGAACCAATCAAAAATTTCCCGTCCCACCAACGTCCACCGAGCTCCTTAAAGCTATGCCTTCATACATTTCCAAATACATTTAGGAATACGTAGTCTGTATTGGAACTTTAACGTGTTTGACAAAAATCTGTCTGGTTCAATGGAACTATTCGCGACTCCAGCGAAATCGACGCCGCGTAGCGGCGACGCCGGAGGCTCGAGAGAAGGTCGCTTTCGACTCTCTGTCGTCTGCTATCGCTGCTTGGTTCTCGTATAGGCAGCATAGAAACAAACATCGTTCCCAGTAATAATTTTTATGCTTCCGCCGTGTCATTCCTACGCACTGACTAGAAGAAGGTTCCTACCTTCGAAAATCAATTTGCTTTCATATATAACACCGATTTTACGCTGCAGTGCAAGACATTTATGGTGGTCCGCGTGTTGAACGACTGAAAACGACCTCCCTCTCGTCCGCCATTTTGCCTGACCAGCGCGCCCCCTATAGTTCGCTGGAGTCGCGAATAGCAATAAAACTGATATACTGAAATCCAAAGTTTAAAGACAGTGACCCAACGTTTCGAAATCTGCTTGGTTTATTCTTCAGGGGTGACTGAATCTCACGGGGCAGCAGAAGCCCTTGTCTTCTTCATCTGCCCAGAGCAGCCCTTTTCTACAGAGGCAGCCCTTTGCTAATTTTCTTTGAAAGTTGGCGTAGGCCCTGGGCGTGCGCAGATGACAAGGAGCCCAGGAGTGTGGTGGTCTGTGCCTCGACTCTAGGAAAAGCCTTTTCCAAAAGTGATTGTTAATTACCCTTGACAGGTGCTGTAGACCCTGTGCTCTTGGCAGACGAAGAAGATAAGAGCGGCTACTGCCCCGTGTTGCTACCCTGCACGAATCAGCCACGTTCGAACAAGAAACACATAATGTTTCAAAACGCCGAGTCAGTCTTTTAGTGCTTTGATTGGAGTATTTCATTTCTATTACTAGACGCCCTATTTTCTAATGTTGGATGGGCAGCTTAAATGTTCCGCTCATTTTATGGGTTTGCGTATTATGGAAATTCGACATTTCCGGCGGGCCAAGTGCTTGTATACACTCAATTATCTACAGGGAAAGCGTGTCTACGCTGAGTTTAAAATGGGCGATACATCTTTTCGGTCTATGAACTGCCGTATTTCCTGAGTGGAAGTTTTCCTTCCAACACTCTTTAGCGTTTACCTCAATAGCACTTTTGACGAGCTTCTCGACACCGTAAATATTTCGCCCTACATAACCAATATCTATATTTGATCAAGTGGAAAAAGTGTAGGGCTTTTGTTCTGTCGCAAGCTTAGAACAGCAAAAACAAGCGCCTCCCACGAAGCTCTCTGCTCGCCATGATTCGTTATTTCCTCCTCTTCCACTCGCCTCCTCTCTAGCGTTCGCTCTGCTAAAGTGTAAAGAGTGGAGGGCTTCGTAAGAGTAGCATGTCCTGCTATTCTGGACCTAAAACAGGCTATTAAAAGGCATGCTTCGGAAAGGTGTCGAGGTATTGTGGTCTCCAGCTCTCCACTGAAAATCTGGGGCTTCAGCCTTCATAAAGAAGGACACACAGATATCTCGTCTTAAATGTGGATAGGGGTGTTCCGTATGCAAGTTAACGGAAATATTTTAAAGTTATACAATATAACATGTGCGTCGCGGGACGCACATTCTCCGCCCAAATGTGCTCCCAGCGGTTCGAGCCAGATACCAAAGTTTCAGAACTTAATTTATTTGAAAGTTATAAATGATATTTTTTTAAATCTTCACTGGGAAAATGGCTGCCGGCGGAGCCCTCGATTACATAAAGCTGAATGGCGCCTTACTGAAAACGTGCGAAAACGGGTCCCATTTTCTCACGGAAATTTTCAGAAAATCACTTCTAGCTTTTGAATGAGAGAAGGAATAGTTTTCGTAACTTTGGCATCTGGTTCAGGCCTTTAGCATTAGATTTTGGCAGAAAATATACGTTCAACGATGCGTAGTTTTTTTTTTAATGAAATACAAAAACTGCAAATTATTTTTGTACTTTTGATTGTTCTCTCAGGTGCACTTTATTATCTTCACTATGCAATTTACTTTTTTGTGGGACTAATTCGTTACTGGCTGCAAAAAAATGTTAAGTTGATAAACATAAAAAAAAAAATATTTTCCTCACGGAGTTTGCAAGCCCAAGCTTTTCGAGCATCATTGAAATTACCAAGGTGCACCACTAGAATCAGCAAATATACTACTACTCAAGTTTTAACACTTGAAATCCCTAGAGCACAATAAATGATATGACTACGTATGCGTCACGGACCTCGACATAAGAATGTTATATTGAAGAATATTGTTAAAACAAGAAATTGATGACACTATCAGATTATAAAAAGTTGCCAAAAGATTACCTGCCTTCCTCGTTTGAACGATTTACCCGTTTGTACGTAGGCAATGCTGTAGCATTGAACGCTCGGTTAAAAGCCTCAACGTTCAAACAAACGCTGACATCTTCGCGCTGTTTTAGTGTTTTAGTGCATAACCAACCCGCCCAAATGTCAACAGTACACCAGTTCAGACGAACGCTCCTGTCCACTCGAAGCGCTCTGGTAAGGTCGAGTGCATTGCCATTTGAAAGAGCAGAGGGGAAGTGTACGCATCCACGCTTTATCTCGAAACCCCCGCTGCGTGCTGCGGGAGGCAGTTGTGCGTAAATGGGTCGCTTTAGTGGGTGAAGTCCTTCTTCAGGTGCTCATAAAACAAAACATCTTGGAAGCTTCGCTCTGGCGCGTACACCCTTAAGGCTCTTCAAACAACTTGTCGTTAGGCATCAGTGAACCTTTCGTCTGACCTCTTGCCATAGTTTCTTTGACTGTTTGACTTATTCGCGAAGGAATTCCCGTACTTATTTTGAAGAAAAGAACAAGAAAAAGAAAACATTGGGATACAACAGCACAAAATGTAATGACGCCACGAGTGTAGTGCCATTAGGATGTAATAAGCTGCAAACAAAACGCAGCTAAGAAATAAATAAATTATCAAAGAGAAAGAGAGAGAGAATGAGAAGGAAGTAAAAAGTAGAGATAAAAAGGAAAAAAAGAGGCGGAAGAAAAAGAGAGACAAGATCCGACAGACAGGATCGGATGGAGAGAACCCTCATCTCACGCGTCTGCCATTGGGCATTTGCGCGTATGTGTGTTTTCTTTGTTTTTTTAGACATCTTTATGGCACTTCCGCGTGCTGTAAATTCCTCTCGTGCCTAGAACGTTGAAAATTTTTCCAAATAAATAAAAAAGACCCATGACTGAAAAATAAAAGACCGCGAAAGTTGTTTAATAGATTTCAGAACGGCGAGGAAGGAAATGTAAAAAGATGAAGTAGGCGCTTTCGAGAATGTCAAGCGATGATTATGTTTTTGTTTTGGCTTGCTTGCGGTTCGATATCTTGGTGAACCATAAATGCACACAAAAAAGAACCGTATGCCTAAACCAAACGCTTGATTCATTTCCCTCATTAGAACATCTGCTTTAATCCTGTCTCAACTTTCTAGAAAAAACTCACCCGCACATTTTTTCTGGAGATCGCATGGAGGATGTATTCGATGCCGCTTAACAGAATAAACCTAGTCAATAACTAAAATATTCGCCAATACTTTATATGCTTAACCGAAAAGTTACAAAAGGAGACCACGTGAAATTTCATATAGGTCTCCGGTGGCTTGGATATAGGGTGTAGCGACCGATCACCACCGCCGTGTGCGCTCTTTGGACTGCGAGGTGGCCGCGAGCTTTTACCAGGCCTATTTAACACCTTGAAATCGACGATGTTTCCTAGCCGATAAGCAACCCTACGTCCAGTTCGTGGTAGATGTGTTGGACTCGGTCTTTGGAGATTGGGCGAAAACGGCACTTCCGAGGCTTTACCATCTATCCGGATACCCTAATGTCTTCCGCCGCCTTTACTTTATGTTGTAGTTCAGCTATCCGAACACTCTACATGTCCTGCTAGAAGACATGTTCAGTACAGCTTGTTAACTTCTTTCCCTTCATGTTCGAGCACGTCACCAACTCACGACAACAAAACGTGCTTGTGAAGAAATTGCATTCCTTAGGTTCGTAATGAAGCTCTTTGCTTAAGGCCTGTTCACACATGCAACGGAGCGCTACAAGCATAGCGCTGACCTCGCGCCAAGCGCGTGCTGACGGGAGTGTTCACCAGCTTTTGTATCGCACCGTCAAAACTGTTACTCACGGCAGGCGACAAGTAGCTGACGACACGTGAGCAGCGCTACATCAGCGCGTCGCTGCATGTGAGAGCCGGCCTTTATTAGCAAAGTTTGACTGGTTTACTATGAGGCTCACGCATCTGCATTCGGTACGCAGTTCCTCGTATATAAAATGACAAAGAAGCAGTTGGTATTTTCTAAGATCATTTGTAAGTCATTTGCTCGAAGAGACTCGTTGATGGACAAGGCATCTGAGCCTGCCTGGTATCATCTATGGAGAGACGCCAACGATTCCATCAGCGTTAATCAGTCAAACATGGGCAACCTTTCTGAATTTCCGGTTGGCAGATGCCCCAATCATGATACTTAGAATGTCGGAGTCACTTAGGGGTTATCGGCATCATAGAAGCAACTAAAATATATCCCATTGTGAACTGATGTGAACGTTTGGATATTACGCGTAGCGTTCCGTATATTTCTATTGGCTACGCAGCATACTGCGAAGTGAGATATCGACGTACTGAAGGAATGAGAGAGGAGGCGTACGGTGTCAGGTAATACATGGCTGCATCATTGCAACGCTATCTCCGTTCAGCGGTTACAGCTCTATTGCACGCGCGCTTATGGAGGCAGACCCACTTCCCGCTCTATCCGTCCCTTTAACGGTAAATGGGAACACGGTTTAGAGAGTGGCGCGGTATATTTATTCTTTCTTTCGGTTTGTACTGCATTCGGAGTGAAGGGAGGAGACGCAGTGGGGCGGGCGCTCCGCTTCCGCCCCTTCAAAACAACCAATACGTTTGCTCGCTATATGAAATTAAGAAATTAATCCGGAGATGGTGGAGCAGATAGCCCATAATGTTGACCCTTCATCGCGTAGGAAATGTTTCCGCTGACGAAGGCTTATAAAGATTTATATAAATATAAAGCGCGTTAAATGGACACACATTAAGGTATTTATTCAGACAGATCTGTCGGTCACTTGTCTGACAAGGTGGCCAACACGAGCTTTGCAGTCGTTTTAGACTCAAACTGGCGGAGCTGCTTGATCAATAATGTGACTGAGTTTCGGCGTAAAAGCTCGATGTACCATTTTTCGTGTGGTCAGTCTGCGGAGAGGCTGTATTCAAGGGTTTTGAGTTCCCTACTCTGGCGACCATCTCAGCTCCAGACTGGCCTTCAATACAATTGCGTTCCTTCTGCAGGAAATGTGGTTTTGTGAGATCGGAGGTTGCTTCTTCCGCTCGGCTTCCTTGAGCATCATGAATAGAGAAAGCGCTGTAGCAATCTTTCTGCAAAGGGTAGCCGCACTGCCCTTAAAGACGCCATCAGTTTCAAACAAGCCCGCTTGTTACGCCGCTTTCCGTGCCCTTTGAATCCCATAAAATAAATTGTCGACGGGCGGCAGCAACGAGGCCCTCGCTCGGAGGCCAGAAACGGCCCATCGGTTCGCGAAGCCCCAGCGCGTCGTCGCCGTCGAGGTCCGCGTCCCACATAGCGCCGCTGCCTCTCCTTCCTCGTCATGATCCACGTCGGCTTAGACAGCGGCCGCCTCCCCGCCCGCCCCATGGACTGCAATCAACACTCTGCGCGCCCAATGGAGTGCATAGAACCGGGGAGGCACGCGGGGACGACGACTTTTTCCGGGAGAGGGAACCGCGGCCGGCCCGTCGTTCAGACACGCCGCCAGCGATGCCAGGGGCGAGCGTCTTGTAGCCCTCTCGCTCGCCGTCTCACCTCGCTCCGACTTGTCGCGCCTTCTGCCTCGAGCCGTCGCGGTGACGTATTTAATCCGACGAGTCGGCCCTCCCTCCCTCACCGCCTCTCCCTCCTCGGACACGGGCTTCCTATACGCGGATGACTTAACCCCACACGCGACCCGGATTGTCTCCCTGTCGAAGACCGAGCGCGCGAGAGCTGGCATCTCGAGTGATGTCGTTACCGAGGCTCGTGTTTGGGTTGCCACGGATCTAGCTCCAATCTGCATCTCTTGTCAGCGGGGTGGCTCTCTCTTGTGCGTGTACGCTAGCACGCGTGCGTACGTGCGTGTGTGTGTATTTGATGCGTATCGGCTGGGCCCGGTTGAGTGCGTCGTCGGTGGCCGATGGATATATGCGCGGTGTCGTCATGTCGCTTCGTCGGCGAATGGAATGCACACGAGCGGCAGGCACGTCGTATTTCCTGCCTCGTTCCTGTCACAGTGATAGCAGTCAGCACTTGTCGCCTCGGGGCGCCGTGGTGATGTGGCGCGGTTCTCATCTGCCTCGGTGGCCCGGATTCTGCCATCTCCGGGACGCTGCCTGGCCAATTCCGGCGTCGCAGACGTCTCAGCCCTGAAGAGCTGCTTCAATATCGGAGTTCCGAGAAGCTTCGATCCTGAACAGCGCTGGATATCGAGTTTCCAGTTTATCGTTTCTGTTTTCATCCGAATGATATTGCGAAGTCTTGCGATGGCTGTCACTGCCGTCTTTGCCGAAGGTGTAAAGAGTTTTAGTTCTCGGAGGTCTACAAAACTGAAGTGTTGGTTGTTGCAAGGGGATACGTAGACATCAGTAACGACGGTACTCTTGTATGATTGATCAAGCCGCTGCGCAATTTCCCTTAAGAATATTGCCACCGGCATCTTAGCAGTGCCACTATCAAACAAGTGCACGCAAGACGTTAAAAAAAAAAAAAACAGTGATACGATGAGCGCCTCGGATAGTATGAAGGATGACCTATGCCGTAATAGCAGCGCGGGCTCCACGGACCGCAGCCTGCTCACGTCTTCTCGGACTTCCTATCCACTTCCCACGGACGCCACTATCCGCAATCCTCACCGCGAGAAAAAGCCCGTTCGAAGTCGCTCGTGCCTCCAGCGGTCGCGAGGCGGCTGGCCGAAGATGACCTGCACCTGGACTGCCACCATGGAGGACAGGACAGGCAGAGACAGTGCCAGGTCCCGCCAAGGCTTCGGCGTGCCAGGAGCGTGTCCGTCCTGGTGGGACAAAACGGCCAGGTGTGGACCCAGGGTGGAGATGACCGCTGCGCAGTGCCCACCGGTCATCAGCCGGTGTCCCTGGCTATGGACGAGAGCGTGATCGCCACCATCTCTCAGCACTATTACCCAGAGGGCGCCTGGGGCTGGTGGGTTTGCGTGTGTGGATTTCTGGTGCATCTGGTCGCCGGAGGACTCCAGGGAGGATACGGTGTGCTGATTGGATGCTTTCGGGATCACTATGGCGTGAACACGCTGCCTGCGGGTGAGTAGTCTCGCGTGTGTAGCGAGCTTTCAATCTCTGTTGATGTTGTGTCCAGAGTGCAAGGGTGCAGAGGGTGCATGTCTCCGGTAATCCGAAGCGATTAAGAAATATATCATGAAGTTGGGAAACGAAGGTATATAAACGATCGAAGTGGTTGACGACGCAAAAATAATGTGGTAGATGAAAGTTTATATCGGCTTTAATAATAGCGATTAATTGCGTGGCAAAAAAGGAATATGTTTGTATGTGCACTCTGCGTGATGAGAGCCTTTAATTTAAGACGATGTTCCTGGCTACCGTGTCTAGGGTGCTTGTTTTTCAGCTTCGTTTCTAAGTTTTGCAGGTGGGCCACGTTACTCCAGTGAATCGCTTCAGAACGTTATACGTGCGTCCAGTAGTTCCCCTGCAACTGACATCAATCCAAGAGTTAAGCGCATTCTTAATAATTTGTTTCTTTTTAGCGTTTTTATCAGGAAAGTAAGCACTTTTACCCCTTTTCTCGGACCAGCCCAGTAGCACAGGTGTTCGTGCGAGAGTAGGTCCTACAAAAGGAGGCAATCATCACAGCGGGGTCTTGTCGACCTTTGAATAACTGTCCGTGGCGGCACAGGGACTAATTTTTCCCACTGTGCGCGCCAGCACAGACACAACAAAGATCAAGAAAACAAAACTGGCGCTGCATGTCAATGAGGGATGTGACTTGATTGGGGTTATGTAAATATGGCATATTCAAATTCATGTTAATATTTTACTAATTTTTTTAACTTTATATATATTTTTGGGAACGTGAGCGCGGCGATTAATCAAACGAGTGTCCTGAAGATTATTTATTTATTTATTATTGTTTATTTGAAATGGTGCAGGCCTGTTTCAGGCCCTGCCAGGTTACACTATATTTGACACAATACATAAATTCATAACAACGGAGAACATAGTATATTAAGGATGAAGAAAGAATAAAACAATTAAAACTGGGACAAAACAACACATCTTTCATAGATGTGTTGTTCTGTCCCAGTGAAAGATCTGTTGTTCTGTCCCAGTTTTAATTGTTTTATTCTTTCTTCATCCTTGACTTCAACTAACACGCTCTTCTCCCAAGCATAGTATATTATTATGGCATTATATAAAATTTCAATCAAACAATGACACAGAAATTGAACACAGTTTCATCTCATTCGACAAGGCTAATGTACACAAACACATGCTTTCATCAGATTACATTCAACAAATGCTGACAGTAAAAAAGTGAATAGTTTTAAGGATCTCCTACATGTAAAATCAATGATAGTGTGGATTATAAAATTTCCTGAAAGTGCTTAGTCAAGCTATTCACGAACGACTACGTTTCGCAAATTGTTATTAATTCCTCCGGCAATAAGTTTCAATCTTCAATGCATGAACTAAGAATGAATACTTGAACATGTCATTATTGCTGATGTACACATCGCGACACTGTTAGTGCGAACACGACATCGGCGCATTTTCGCGTTTTACTTCTAAATTGTATAAGCGAGCACGAAATTTCATCGCTTACGTTATAAAACTAAATGAGCTGTTTCCTTAGCAATAATAACTTGGATGACATCCCTTGGTTTCAAAGAAAAAAACTGGAAAAACCGGCGATCGCTTGTTCGCGCTAACAGTGTCGCGCTCTGTACAGTCTGATCATCTTAGTGTGGTTAGTTCGATTTAAGTGACTGTATGGTTTTCTCGAATAATACTCAGCGCTCATTTTAAGGTGATCATGATAAAGGTGACGTATGAGCTTTAAGCGCGCAATTTTCTGTAGAACTCCAAGGCTTTCCAGTTTTGTTTTGATTAAGCTAAATTGGACATGCTTTCTGCGCGCCTATATTTGGAAAAAAGAAATCGTAAGCTCCAGTTTTAATTTTATCTAAACCGTACGATAGATATAATTGGTGAGAGTCCCAAACAACGTCGCGTATTCTAATCTAGGCCGAATTAATGACTTATATGCGGTTATCTTGCATTAAAGTGTAGTATTTTTAACTGTCTCCTCAGGTAGTCCAATTTTCGGCGCGCAATATTAAACACATAATTAACATATGTATCTCATTTTAAGTCCTGTGTTATTTGAACTCCTTGGTATTTAACATGGTCTCTTTTTTATTAGGGGGGGGGTGGAACAAAGCTCATACGGAAATTCAAGAACTTTTTTGTGTGTTATGGTCATTGCTACGGACGTCTGGTAATTAATATTCATTCCCCATTCCAGGCACCGTTGTGATAAAGTATTTGTTGATGAATTCAAATTTCCCTGATAGTTCTGGTTGGTTATATTAGAATAGAAAACGCAGTCCTCTGCGGAGAGTCTGACCTTTGTGGATGGGTGAAAATTATTGCCCATGTCATTTACAACGATGAGAAACAACAAAGGCCCAAGCACTGAGCACTGTGGCACACCACATCAAGAGGGTTCGAACACTTCCCACCGATTTCACAAACTGCACGCGCGCAATCAGATAGGCCCTTATCCAGGAAACAAGTTTGTGATCAACACAGGTAGCGTGAAGTTTATGAATTAACTTGCTGTGAGGCACTCTATCGAAGACCATCGTTAAATCAATAAAAATAGCATCTGTTCGACCTTAATTGTTCATCACTTCCGCAAAATCATGCACCATCTCAATCAGCCATGAGACCGTTCATGATTACAAAAAAATAGGTTATTCTCTTCCATGTAAGTCCTGACGTGTTTACTTAATATATGTTCCAATAGTTTACAGCATGTCGAAATAGGTCGACAGTTGTTCAAATGTGGCTTGTTCTCAGTTTTGGGTATTGGAAAAACTTTGGCACCTAGCCAGTGTGTTGATACTTGACATTGCAGAAGAGGTATACTATATATGATGACTAAATATTTTTCGACCAGGGGGTTCGGTGGCCGAGTGGGCTAGCGCACACCAGCTCGGAGCACGTGGAGCGAAAGCTCGCGCTGCAGAACCGAGGGATCCTGGGTTCAATCCCCACCCCTGCCCGTTTCGATCTGGATGAGCATCGTACCGGCGTGCGGTCGTGTATCACTACTGCGTGGTGCACGTTAAAGATCCCAGGCTAGTGGTTGTACCGCACTGGCTAAATTGCTCATCTACAGTGAGTGACTCGTCGCAACTTTAAATGGCTGACCAACTACACGCTGTATAAATATCCCCACAACCACCACAATTATTTATTCGACCCATTATGCATATCTTTTCAGAAAGCAGTTACTCGTCTTATCTGGCCCTGGTGCTTTTTCAGTATAAATATTCACTAGTAGTGACAGAATACCCTGTTCACTCACGCTGAGTTCTGGCATATGTAACCCGACGTTCAAAGTTATTTCTTAAGAGATTACCGTATTTGTTTCCACGGTGAAATTCGACTGAAACTATGCATTAAAATCATCTCCTATGTCAACCTCATCTGTAAGTGTAACGTCCCCGCCATTAATCTGCATTATTTTCTCTTTTTCCGGGAACAAGTGACGCCAAAAAGTTTGGGGATATTTTTTATAAAACCGGGAAGTGTTTTAGGATAATATTTTTCTCTTTCTTTTTTAAACTTAGTTTTTAAGTGTTCCGCTAGCTCTACCACTTCAATGCTATTTTCGTTCGATTGCGTTTACCTTTTAGTTTACGTTTGATATGAATAATATCTCAAGTTATCCACGGGTTTTGCTTTTTTTTATTAGTCCTCGTTGGTATAAAGTTGTCCGCGCAATACGCTATTCTTTTCTTGAAACTGTTCCACAACTCATTGATGTCTCTGTGTTTCGCGAATCCATCCGGTGACCACTCGAGATAATCTATTACTGACTCATCCTCACTATGCAAATAATCCTTAAAAACAACCTTGTTAACATCATGCTTATTTTTACGATAAGGTACCGAACAAGAAAGAAAGACCAATTTATCATCCGAGATTCCTTCATGAATGTATACACTGTATTCAAGATCAGTGGTGTTAAGGAATACTAGGTCGAGTATTGATCCTCCTTTCTCGTTCATTCTAGTGGCTTCTGTCACAATCTGTTTCATGTCGGCACTGAAGGCAGTGCTCATAAGAAGTTTGACGTATTGGTCATGACTATTACTTAACGCCTCTTCGCACCAATTTATATTCGGTAAGTCAAAGTCACCCGCAATAATTAATTTGGTACGGTTATTTGCGCGTTCCACGTTATTTACGTGGAAACGCTACAGGCAACTGTTCCACTTGTAGCTAGTTTGCGTTCTAGTGAAGCTGCTGAGTATGAAACAATCAATGTGTATTAGGACAACTACCTTGATTTCTTTGAACAACGAATAGATACAAAACGAGCTCGCTTATCACGAGCGATACTGATGTCAGGTGTATTCACTCGACGTCCAGTATTCCATCGCTATCGCTTTTTAGGAATTACTTCGGAGGTTTTTTTATGGGACGTCTTTTTTGTAATAGAGCCTATACTCTGTTTTAATATAAGTCCGACTAAGGCCAAAAGCTATTCGCAACAAAAACACGAACGCACAGAATAAAAATGCAATATCACGACGCATGCTTTGCGCTTGATTGGTTCAGTCAGCGGTAACAAACGCTTAGAAACAAGAAAGATGCCGTGATCCAGCAATTTCCGAGAAGCGTGATTGACCCCATTGTCTTGTAGCGTTGGTAGCGCTCGGACATAGAGCGAAACGGTGCACAAAAGAACTACGCAATGCTGCATCTGCCTTTCACGAACTTAAATATATCACCCAAAAAGTATTTGGTCGTTATTACCAACATATTTTAAAGATGTCGACGTCATAGTATAATGCAAATGAGCAATCTTCGCGCAACTCATACATACACAGAACGTTCGCAACTAGGGGCCGTCTCTTCGCGCGGTGTGTACACACATCGCCGGAGTATATTTCGAATATGATATCGTTATACTTTCAATTCGACTTCACAAAATCATTCGAAAACTTCTTGCTAGCAGACAAACAAGGGCAACGCTACCGGGTGGTATGCAGGTCCAGCTCACAGAAAAATGAAAGCACCCACTTTATTGGCAACGTCTGACGTTATGGCGAAACCCTATGCACCTAGTCCCCTTGCACACTGTAACCCAACTCAACAATTCACAAACTTGAACAATGCGCGTACTGTCTTCGTCGCAGGGCTGCGCATCTCCGCGTCTTTACTGCGAATCAACTGCGTGTCTGACGACGCCGTACCTGCTTTGCGACTGTCTGAGCTTTAGTAAGAGACAGCGTCGTAGCCAAAACCCCTAGGAGGCTTTTATCTGTGCGCCCTGTGCTTTGATGACCGCTTTGTTGCCACTTCGTTGACGTTGAAGGGGTTTATAGCCTTGGCATGAATGCGTTTCCGGGACATACGTACACACGACCCTAAGGTAGAGGAGGTTGTAGGTTGTAAGATAACGTTATCCCGGATCTGCTGAAGCTACAAATTTTACCGTTCTTTGCGTGTTCATTCATATTTTTTCTCTGTAGCTTCTCTGTTGTTTTTTTGTATGTTAACAACCAATGCACCTTTTGAGTATTTCGGATTACCGGACGAGTCTTCTCGTAATGTTGACTCTGAAGGGACAGGTTTTAACGACGACCGTGTTAATATTTACTTCATGAAAGGAGCTCGAGATATGGCTGAGCTCCGCTGTCGTCGCTAAACGTGCTAGCTTTAGAAGTGCCCGGATTATTTTTAAGGATTAGGGAACAGGCTCGATCGGTTGTTTCATATCTGTAGGTTGCCTCTTTTTCGTTTTTTTATTCTTTTTGGCGTCACACAGTGTAATGCTTTGTTTTGTTCTTTTTGCAGCACAGCGACCAACTGTGCGGAAAAATATAGGATCAGGATGTAACGACGGGCAGTCTTTTGATCCGACGCATCGCGTACATCGAGCGTTAGGACATCGTGTTTTTTTTTTATAGGAGCTAGCCATTTCGCTGAGTGTTTCATCTCGTTCGCGATATAGCTTCATGCTCTTGAAGTGCCGCGCGGACCATGACTTTGACGCGCTTGTTTTTCTTAGTTATATAGCCTGATATTCTGTGGTTCACTTTACTTGTTCCACCGTTTTATGGGAAACTGCATCCAGCCTAATTTTTTTTTCTTATTCCTTATGTTGTCCTCAATTACTTTAAAGTAAAGAAAAAAAGACATAAGAAAACATTAAATCATCTACTTAGAGTTTCTAGATACTAAGGCTATTCGCGGCAAAGCCCCGGATGAAAAATTACTTGGCAGAAATGTTCTCGGTTTGGTTCGTTCGCTGTAAAATTACAAAGCGCATTTAAGCTTTTAGGTTGTACTGTCATATATAGAACGCAGATGTACTGTGGTTCAATATCACTGAGAACCATAAAAATATCTGGCATAGCGCTCGTCTACACAAAAGAAGGCTTTTTCGACTCCAGAGGACGGAAGTGGTCCGACCGCAGTTGATGGATTGCTGCAGCTTCGCTCCCATATCTGTTTTCGTGAGTGTTTAATGGACAAAAGAAAACCAATGTCACTCCGAAGCGTCCGGAGCATCCGGACTATGTGTTTACTCGATGGCGTGCTGTTTCGAGTCAATCGGACTAGTTGATGTTGGACTTCCATGGCACGTGATATTAACGAAATGCCTGCTGAACGAGTGAGAGAGAGAGAGAGAAAGAGAGAGGTGTAGGAGCTTAAACTACAAAATACAACTTCTTGCTTTATAGACACTTACTGTTTTAGTAAAATGATATTAGCCTCACGTGACAGTATTGATCCCATCTTGAGATATGCGAGTTCTAACCCTTGTTTCACGGTTCCTGCGTGCAAACAACACGAACGGTCTGCCGCTCCAGCAGAGCAAAGAACATCAGGCATTAGAAATCGAAAGAACAAAAATTTGCGGTCAGTTTTGTGCTTCCCATCAAATTGTCTCTTTAGAAGGGCGGCTTCAATGGCACAGAAAAAATGTTTGAGGTGGTCGTTGTCAGCTACCCGAATCAAGAAAGCCTACCGGCACAAGAACTTTGAACACTGTTATTAGTCTAACGGGGTGACCACAAGAACTCGACCATTTTACTACCGATTGTTTAGTTTGCGTACACATGCAGGTAGCTCTGGCAAATGCTTGGTAATTACATTTACGTTTTTGTATTTCCTTATGCTTTCAATTTGCTACACGTTGGGTGTATCTTCACCCACAAGACAAAAGGTGCCCGCCTTTGCTCACCTAACGTCATCACTTTAGACAGCTCATAAAGACAAAACGTCAGGAGGAACAAACAAGGAGGACAAACAAAACACCGTCTCAACGGTGCTGTGTTTGTCCCCTTTTTTGTTCATAGACTCAAGTTTTTGTTTTTTGATTGATCTGCTCATTTTAATTGTAAAATAATGTACTGTTACGTAAAACACGTTTAATATTTTGAAGGGTGTTAAAAGGGCGTGGAAAAGTGTGTTTACATTAAAGTGAGGCAAACACCCTTTTCTAACGGTGTTAGTCTTTGAGCAGCAGCTTTAACAGAGATTGTTTTAGCGACTTCGAAATGATGTTTGCACAAGTACAAATTCTCCTCACTTGGAGATACATTTCTTGGACATAAATATATCATGCTTTGCGGTCACCTGCAGAACTCTGCAGATTTGCAGGCGGTCACCTGCAAATCTGTTTCTGAATTATCGAGAACGTGAGATGGTGGAGCAGTCAGCAGGGTCATTATACCTCTCTCGTACTTCATTTACTGCGTCTATATTGGCCATCTGTGTGCTTGTGAGAACTGCATGTAATACTTGTTGCTTCTAACCTTCTTGCCCGCATAAAAAAAAGGAGAAAAAAACGTTATCTGTAGAAGGGTCCTAAGATTTCCAGCATCCTGCTTTTTTGGTGTTCACATGCGCTCTAGGGGCCCGTTCACACATAGAGCGCAGCGCCGAATCGACGCTGAAAAAGACTCTGATGCGACGCTGATCCTGTGCCGAGTTGTCGGTTTAGCAGTGATGCATCGACACTGCATCGGCGCTCACCACTGTGTAAAGGCTAAGGTTGAACTTCATGGGACAATATGCTGCGATAACCGACAATTTTGCCCGGCGGCTTCACGGGCGTGGAATCAACACAGTGGCTGCTATGTCGCGAGCAAAGCGCGTCGTCGGGCGGCGTTCGACAGTTATTCGTCGCATAATTCGTTCCATGGAGTTCAGCAGCAGCACGTCAACGATAAGTCGTGCACCACTTTGGAAAGACAGCGCCGAAATGACACGTGCAGTCAGAGCTGAATCAGCGCCGTTCTCCAGCGCCGATTTGGCACTGCGCTGCATGTATGAACCAGTCTTACGGGTACTCCTCTAACACCTTTAGGGTGTGGGCCTAGGAATAGGTTGATTTACACCCTTAAGGGTGTAAGCCTTTTTAAGGTGCTCGCGCTCCATTCCTCCTGCCAGTGCTTTGGCTGCACGCGCGCGCTCATGGTACACGAGGTCGCGCTGAAAGAGAGCCAATTGTAACTCCTCCCTGCTACTCTCACCACGTCAGTGAGTATTCACAACTCTAACGCCCTATAGATGGCGGGGCGGTAGTTCAGAAAATGGCGGAAGAGACGGAGATAGATTTGGCATGCGCTTGCTCGCTCACCCTAGTCAGTGTGCTTAAATTCATTTATTTGTCTACAAATGCGCAAACGGTCAGGGCAGGAGCGTATCACAGAAGCCGGAGATGATGGCGGGCGTTAGGAAACCCAGCATGTTGTTATTTAAAAGTTGCGGAAACATCGCAGAACTTGTGAGGCTTTGTGGAAGGCGAGTGTCTTTTGGGCGCCGGTCACATTATTGTGTATGGTAAAATAGTTTTGTGCGTGGTGAAATTATCGCGGTGTTTGCGCAGTGCCTGGCTACCATTGCTCTAAAACGTGAGCCGCACAAGGTGGACCGTCCAGCTCCGGTGCAGCAGCGTTCGCAGTATTGATACCTCTGCCAGTGGCTCACAGCTCACTGCACACAGTCGCGGTTTTAGTGCATGGCAACACGTGATAAACCTGCGCCATGATTACTACTAGGAGGTTTTGGCATAGCGTAACCGCAGGATACCGTATACGGTGAGGAATGGCGACCAAACGTTCGCGCTGCACCTTTGAAGATTGTTTTTCAACGTGCGCCAGGAGCGTTGCCGTGCCGGTAGCCTGCGGTAACGCTATCATGCAAGAACTGCGTGACAGCTCCATCATGCGTGTTTGGGGGTTCTGTTTATTGCTCTGTCAAAAGAAATGTTCAAATATACAGTATACTACACCAGTTGCGTACCGTGTTATTCGCATCGTGTCGACCTGTCTCGCCAAAAGTGCCCGTTCTAAGCACAACTCACGATCGGCACAAAGACGCGCTTAAAAATGCATTTCTCTAAATTTGTTTTTGTAAATAACTGAAAGCAGGTACGCGACTGGCGACTACAGAGAAAACTGTAGTCGCCGTCAGGGCATAAACTCGAAAACTATAGATTTCAATCATTTCTTACTATATGTACTAGTGTACATACACTGTGTGATACAATTCGCTGGAACGTGGCGTCGCTTTATTGTACAGGGAGCGTGATTGCGAAACATCAAACCTTACCGCTAAAGAAAGCGGCGCAGAAAAGCGCCTTCCACCGCAGTTTTACGGAGAAGCCCGCCAACACTTGCGTGTTGACTGGCATCTCCGTAAAAGAGAGATTATTGTTCTTTGCGAGAATGTGAACGTGCATCAACCTTGCTCTCGAGCATATTTACGGAAGGATCGCTGGAAGGAGTGAAGCTCTTGGGAAAATGTGCGTGCGCGTGAAGCTTCACCCGCGGGTGAGGATATGTGCATTCCTGCTTTCGCGCTCTTGCGTTCAAGCGTGTATTTGTACAGGGTGGGGCCGTAAGGATCAACATATTGGGACGCCTTGCAAAATTACAATTCCGAACGCAGATACCTAAAACTGGGCACGCGAAAGTAGTTTCGCAATACGTTTCATGCCTATTTTTTCAGAGCTCAAGTCAAATGTGGTAAAATATTAAAGCTAGAACAAAAACGGCGTCCGTGCATTGCCTATGCCCTATACCGGATGTTCGTCGTCTGCACATTGGTATGTGACCTTGTACCCACGTGGTCATTGTTTATATATTTCGTTAAAAGGATTAATTTTCGATTTTACATCGATGATAGCCAGCCTCAACTATTGGTTGTTAGCTTTTTGGAACTCAGCAAGCCACCCTGGAGCAAGGTCATAAATCAGCCTGCAGACGACAAGCGGGCTGGTATATGACATGAAAATACACGGCCTCCGATTTTGCTTTATTTTTTCACATTTGACTACCTCCGAGTTGAGCTCTGAAAAAAATATACGTAAAACTTCTTGCGAAACTACGTTCGGGTGCCCAATTTCATGTATGTGGAAGTTTGCAAGGTATGCAATATGTGTTGGTTGTTATGGCTGCATCCTCTAGATATGCAAGTTATGGACAGTTTATATTGCATACGCTGCTGTCGAAGTGGTCACGTAAGCATACATTTCATGCCTAAATTGACGTCTAAGGAATATTTTCTCTCTATTCTTTGTGTGTTTGATCCATTATGTTTGTTTCCACCGAGTCAATGCATATCCGGCGTATTGGTCCTGTGTGTGAGTGTCCTCATCATTATATGTGCAGCATTGCTCGGACAATAAACCAGCGGGCTAGGAAATTAGAACCTTTATTTGATTCAATTTGTTGTTTATTTCACGTATAGCTAAAATACAGGCGTAACGAGATGCGGAGGTGTTTTGTTTCCGGGTGGCAGGATTTTATTGACATAAGCAGTAGACCAAGCCCTTCCGTTCGTGCCCATTATTCCATCATCTAAATCCCCCCCCTTTCCTCCTCAGCGAAAATGATACCAGGAGCCCACGATATCTGGAGCCCCTTTCCTCCTCAGCGAAAATGATACCAGGAGCCCACGTACAGACCGTTCATCAACGGAAATTCGTCGAAGCGGGGACGCTTTCGACGGACCACCCCGTCTCCTCCGCAACCCTTATAATTAAGCGAACCCGGCGATGATTCAGGAGCAGCGCGTCGCCTTCTGTGCGTCGTAAATGGCGCAAATTATCGCCGGCCCATGTTGACCCATCCCCATAAACAATCTCTTCACTTCCGAGCGAGGGAAGCGTAGCCCCGTTCCCGCCGTCGACTAATCATCACCGTCTCGGTCAAAAGTGGGGCCCTGAACTAAAGTAGTTGATACCGCAGAGCAGTCTCGGCTCCGTAACCCGGGGCATCAGACTGTCCGGAGACGATTTTTGAGAAAAAGATGGATGGGGAACGATCGTGACGAACCTGCAGTCGTCGCAAAACGCCCCGTGGCAATCGGGCGAGCGGACATCTTCCCCGAAGGTTGATGCTGAATGTTGTCCGTGGGGGTTCGTCGAATTTTGCCACCGTCGTGATCGATAACTTGGAGCCAGCACACGCTTCTCAGTTTTTGACCCTGTCGCCAAGCTTGATTACGGTGTGTGGCTGAGGCGTGATTATGGCTGCATGCTGCGAGCACATGAATCTGTTATAGTCGTGTCTCGTCACAACGAACCCCGTTAATATAGATTGTCACGTAGATAACACATTGGGGACGAACTCCTTAAATATGTTTATTTTTGTCTCATATTATGTACTAATCACATTATGAACGAATTATGGGGGAACGGAGGTGTGTATACTAACGAGATATCAGACTGCATCAGGTCGACACATTATGGGGCTATAGGAGACAAGCTACCCGTTTGTAGGGTACTACCTAATAAAGCGACACCATTTTAATGAGAAAACCAAGCGGGAATTTACGCACGCAAGACATGTATAGATGTAATATATTAGAAACTGATAGTTTAAGTTTTACTAGGGCTGGCATTGATCCCTCTTTCCAGGATCACTTTTATACTGACGAGGACACCGGGGAAAGACGCATTTAAAAAGGCCTCCAGAAAAAAAAAAGAAAAAAAAGGTGAACGTTTTTTAATTAAGGACGTTTGAAAGAAACCTCATGAGAGTCGTCATACTGCGAATCAAATTTTCGCAAGAGGTTTAGCTTAACTCTGCAGCGCAAGTTTAGTAGCACAGTGGCGGCTCCCAGTCATGAGACCACCCAAAATGCTTTTTTCTCCTTACTCCTATTAATTTTTGCTTCCGTTGAGCCTTCGTCGTGTTTGGAAACAGTCATTTACGAGTTTAAATTATATAGGTATACAGACGTGAATTGAAGATGAATATTTTTGCGTAAGGGGCCACAGGGTTAGCATGAATTCGATATAAGTGAGCTTGCTTACGAGTTACAATAGATTAAAAAAACATAAAAACATAATGTGAACACCACGTTCGAATCTATTTTCGGGTTGAACACGAAGCACCTGAGCAGTTGTTCTACAGCGCTCGAAATATATCTTTAAACCCAAGCTTAAGACGGCGCACCGCATTTATTTGTCGCCGGTGAAACAATCCGACGAATACTTCATTCATGTCAAGGGACTGCCGGTCTCCTAGCCCTAGACGAAGGGCCGTCGCCGGAGGTGGACATAACGCCGATTCGACTTCACCGCCCGCCATTTCGGCGAAGGACTTTCAAAATGCGTAGCTATAGCCTTGCAGAAGGAACCCCAGCCTTGGGCACTTGACCGCGGGGCGAGCGTGACCATGGCATCATCAGGGTGCTTAGGAGTTTCAACTGGGAAGCGAATGTGATACGCCTGTTAATCACTTGTCCCCGATCACGATGCACTCCGTAAAGTGTCGGGTTCTATTCGATTGGGACCCTTATCGCTCTGCGGGACACTTCGGTGGGGCAGTGGCATTTAGCTGCGTCTCAATGTTCAATTTTGGACATTTGTTTCGAAGCAAACTCAACGTTGTTATTTACTGTGACAATCACTATGCCCTGAAACGCGTCCTGGACACGTTCAAAACAGAAACGAAAGCTCATTACCTCTTTCTTCTCAAAGTTCATCTAAGACATATTACTAATCATAGTCATCACTTACTTGCTGATCTTACTTATAAACGGCCTTACTCAGAGTATTCAAAGGCACTGTCAAAAATGGAGCAATACATCCCTGATGATATAGGCTCGTTTGACCTTCCAACTATACCTCCATAGAGACTCCCTCTCCCGTTGTGGAACTTGACATTCAAGGCATCAAAAAGAAATCAAATACACCATTGCTAGTGCTTAAGCAACTCACTTTATCCACCATTGCCTGTTAACACGCGTCAAAAACTCACATATATACGGACGGATCATGTGTCCAAAATAGTTCTACCGCAAGCATTGTGATTCCATCGTATGTCACAACAAGAAACTTCAAACTTAGCCACAAGACATCTTCGACAGCGGCTGAACTTGTAGGACTTCATCAAGCCCTTCGATTTATATTGACAAAGCCACCTCAGGCATGGACGGTGTTTACATATTCTAAGCCTGCACTGCAAAGCATCTGCACATACCTGCGACGAAGTGAAAATGAACAAATTATTTTCAAACTTTTATGCCATCTTCAGAAATGTATTGATAGGAGACACTCAGTTGAGTTCCAGTGGATTCCTGGACACTGCAAGATACCCGGAAATGAAGCTGCGGATGGTGCTGCGACTTCCGCCCATAGCTTATTCCCCAACGTCGAAATACCCTACTCCAGGAGCGACGTCACTTCATTGATAAATCTCCACGCCCGAAATGCAACACAAAGTCTCTGGAAGAGCTCTGCTCACCATTACCCTCCTCTATATCTACTGGATCCTGACCTAACATACCGTGTGTCACGTAACCTACCCAAGCGAACTGAAGCTGTTCTACACCGATCACGTCTGGGCGTTTCCTACACACAGGAATTTCTGCACCGAATCGGAAAACCCAGAATCCGAACTGTCCGGGGTGTGATTGTGTGGAAACTATATCTCATTTATTATGTGAATGTGCACTTTACGCTGCAGAAAGAAAACACCTAAAGAGAATTCATTCACATCTAGACGACCGGCAGTTTACTTCGTCCAAAATAGTAGGGGCCTGGGACTCGCCACTTAAAGAGGAGAAGGCCATAAATGCCCTTCTGCGATTTTTATCAGAAACTCGCCTCGAGTTCTGTTTGTAAAAAGTCATATCCTGTTCAATATTTGTTGTCGTATAGAGGACTATCCATTTTATAATTTCTGTAAGTGTACATGTGCGCAACTGAACTTCGTGCTGGCGCGTGCAAAAACTCGAGTGTTTTGGGTGAACATTGGTGACAATCCAGCACGCACTTTCAGTCACTTAGTTTTAGTGCCATCCTGGAAACTGCGGCATTCTCTTAATTATTGATTCTGCCCTCACAGTGTTAACGTGAGTGCTAGTATGTTACCTTTGCCTCCTCTGCTTTTTCTTTCCTCCTTCTTTTATCCTCTCAACCCCTTCCCCAACTGAGAGTAGCCAACCGAGGCAGGCCGCCTTGGTTAACCTCTCTGTTTTCTCCTCCTGCCCTTACCTTCTTCTTCTTTCTTCTCAATCTTGGAAAGAGTTCCCGTTACAGGTTTTACGGTTCGAAAGGAACGCGCTCGCGCTCCCTTTGCATTCAAATAGTGTGCTGGATAATTCGTAAAGAAAATAATGCGAGCAAGTGAAAATACCCACATCGAACTACGTGTCGTGTCACCACGATCACATTTGTTCCAGTTGTTTGTTTTCGACTTTCTTTC
The DNA here is from genome assembly GCA_037355805.1 of Ixodes ricinus. Taxonomy (NCBI): domain Eukaryota; kingdom Metazoa; phylum Arthropoda; class Arachnida; order Ixodida; family Ixodidae; genus Ixodes; species Ixodes ricinus. The sequence goes on along the minus strand of JAZHYW010012919.1, from coordinate 33,661 downwards.
GGAGACTTCCCTATCCCTTGAAGTCGGAGCTTAAAATAGTCAGTAATAAAGAACCTAAATTCATTGTAAATTCTGATGACTGCGCAAATAAATACACTAAAATAAAAAAAGGAACGCCGTTATTTTCTTCGAAAACGTACCGAGTTTTCGTTTCAGTTCCACCGATTGTTGTTGTTGTTGTTGAGTGTTGTTATACACGGGAAGATGGGATGCCTGCACGTAATGTTAAAGCTCGTTCACACACGCAACCGAGTACGACCGGAGAAAGACAAGACCGGTTTTTGTCTCCTTCGACGTCTTAGGACCAGCTCCGCAGCAGCGCACCCGGTCCTAAGACGTCGCAAGAGGCATAAAAACCAATCTTGTCTCTCTCGGTCGTTCTCGGTTACAAGTGTGTGAACGAACCTTTAGCCTCCTTGGGCAGAGACAAGACTCGCACAGGCGGGGAAAGAGGGTGAGAAGAGAAGAGGGGTTAGGGTGATTTGGTCACCCATCTCTGGATGAGTAGGGTCGAATCGAAAGGCTATTTTATTGAAGGAAAGGGGACACTGCAGCACTGTCTTCTGGTATGGAGATCGCAAAGTAGTCGATGACAGTTGAGTCGAGAAGGCGTGGCTGGTCCAGGTGGTGGTCCGGAGGGCTAGAGGGGCGTTGCGAGTCCTGTGGCGTGGAGGTGCTCGAGAAGAGATTTATAAACAAGTTCTCTTCTTCGTCGACCTCCGGTGGGAAAAAGGATTTCGTTCTTTTGAGTCACAGTTATGCTGGCACTTAGGATGGTGGTAAGAAAGGACCGTCGAGATTGATCGTAGTGCGAACATTTTAGAAGGACGTGGTCGAGATCCTCTAGGATATTGCATCTGGAATAGTAGGGTGTACTAGACCTGGAGATCATGTGAAGTGTCGTTGATGTGTAGGCGCAATTTGCACGAAGGCGATGAAGTAACGTGGAGTCTTATCTGGTTAGTTTTGACCCAGGAAGCGACGGAGGAGGACTCCTTCGTTCCTCCTAGAAGGAACCCGTTCCAGAAACGTTCCTCCCAACGCCGTTTCCTAAAAAACTGTCTGAAGCACCCGATCAGGCCTTTTTAGGCGTCTGCGGTACTCCACAAGCTCTAGCATATCTTAATTTGTCAAAAAGTCCGAAGGATAGGACCAACTTCGCATTCCATTCTTAGACTACGCCAATGCTTTCTCAAAGGCTAGCAGGTACGCCAAACAAGAACGAAGGCCCGTTTCAGCTCATATTGAACGTGGCAGAACGTACACCCAGTGAACGAGTTAACAACAGCGCATCCTCTCGGTTAGTGAGATCTATCTGAACTCGTGAAAGTTGCATAACCGGAATCATTGTTCTGTACTAAAGATTTATGAATGAGATATTTAATATACCTAGTCGTTGACAACCTAACGACAGCATAGATTAGAAAATGAGCCGAGACCTTGGACAATACATTTTAAGGGTTAAATAACTAACTCGTTTTTTAAATGTAGGTAAAGCAAGGACTCTTTTTAAATTGCAAATTATATGGGAGACACGCGGTTTTAGTTTTTCTTCAATACGTGTGTATTTTGTTTTTCTGCGAGAGTTTGGCTGACACTTTTTTCAAGAATCTATATTGCTTCCATTTTGCGTCTGCACCTGTCATTGCTGACTTAAGAACGGCAGAGAGCGATCTGCTAGATTAATTTTGTATTGACTGGATAGCCCAAGAATTACATATTCACGCTATAAAAATATATAGGAACTATTACCAACAAGACCAACAGTTTGGATAAACCGCGCCGCAGGCATAATATGAACAAGAAAGTGCTCGAATTTCTGGAGACAATTCAAAAGGTTCGTTACAACATCGGAAGCGCCACGACTGTTCAGCCGTACAATAGTTCACGGACGGAAGGAGGTCGTCGATCTAACAATAGATTGCATTCTTCGGAAAATTCCCATTTCAGACAGTCTGGGTTGCACCTTCGAACGCGGGAAGTTTGAAGACGTGAGGGTGAAGCGAGCAATTGAAATTCTGCAACCGTACTAAGTCTGTTTATAGTTCCACTGGCGATACCCACATCACACCAAACGCTTCATTTTCCAAGCGTTCAGTGGGGAGGTCCTAAGAACACGTCAGCGAAACCTCTGGAGGATCAAGGATTTGGCTCTCACTCTAATCCTCTTCGCCCAATTTTCAAGCTTCTGCCGGATACAGAGGACATTTTCCAACGGAAACGTTTGTGTCCCAGACGTATTTATAAATAGGCGCTTCAGTACGCACGCGTAAACTCTGAACTGTTAGTTATATACAGATATTAGGTAAAGGTCTTAACATCGTTGAATATTGTAGGCGTACTACAGAAGCATTCAAAATGCGAAACGCAATCGAGGTCACTATTCGTGAGCGTCACACAAGCGGAATGATTCACACTAAGAAGTTTTCGACAGCGCTCGGCGAACGGCTTTCAATCTCTACACGTCGCTCGCCTCTATCTTATATATATTTTTAAATTTTATTTTAGTTCTCTTCGTATGTGATGGAATTCTCTCTCGACGTTTCGGCGCCGGAAAACCCACTTTGGCGACCGGCAGTGCCGCCACAAATCCCCGGTGAGCTTGTTGACGCTACCAGGCTTATTCCTCGTGGTAATGCATTCACGGAAGACATGACTTGGGATACATGCGGGCGATGCGGCGGGGGCATCAATTCAGCGCGACGTGCAAAACGGCTCGTCCCGAGATCGAAGATGGAGATACGAGGGTGGCAGGCGGCGAGGCGAGACGTCGGGCTGGTAGATGGCCCGAGATAAACGTAAGAATATTCAGCCGCCTAATTAAAGATGGCCGCTTTCAACATTGATGTCTTATCTACGGCTGCCCTGAAATTCGGCTAGGAGACGCGGGCGGACGTGTGGCGTAAGTAGGAAATAAGTGGAGCATAGTAAGGTTCTTTCTTTATTGCTAGAAACAAGATGACACACCATTGTTGTCTGACAGCCAGCGGCTTTGTTGTTGCGAGGGGACAATGGCTGCTTCAAAGCACTACATCGTGACTATTTTCGTTTTCAGCTTAAGAGCCGTACTAAAAAAAGTTTCATTCTTAGCGGCGCCTTACCAATTTGCGTCTAGATAAGGTGAATTAAGATGCCTGTACGCTTTTGTTTTCTTTTATAGAAGTTATATGATTGTTGACTTTGACAAGCAAAGTTTGGGAAAACTGCCTCGCGCGGTGTAGGAACTATACGCAAAAATGGTTTGTTTCTTGGAATGACAAAGAGCATAAAGAATACGGAACCTGTCTTCGTCACGCACTCAGTCACAAAGGCAAGCCATTATTTGAATTGTGTCTATTCAATTGAGCGACTCGTGCAAATTGAGAGAACTCTACCCGGAGCTTTGCTTAGACACAACACCATTTGCACATTTGAAACTATAATTTGTCTTACAGAACAGTATGCTTTCGAACAAGATTGTATTTTGCAGCTTTCTCAAATACGATCGTCGGCAGCTGGTCTCAATCCACGTGACTGAAAATAAACATATTTATTACGAGGTTTTAGAGTTTAAAGGGGCTATGAAATACTTTTCACACTTCTTCCTCCTTAGTTTTAATCCTCAACTCAAAAGCGAATTGAGAAATCACAGGGTCGTAGCCTCGTTTACATGAAAGCGACTTCAGCGCATCGACTCCACTCGTTCTTCGAACGAAGCCGACGCGGCCACGTTTACATGAATGCGCACCAAGCCCTACACGAAGGTGGCGCCACGCCGTGTCAAAGCTCGAAGTTATGCAGTTCCGGCACCAGCCGTACCAGGTTTTCCGGTGCATCGCACGTGGAGGCCTTTCGACGCGTTCAGTGGACGTAAAGATCGTGCCCGCTGTCTTCGGTGCTGTGGAAGAAGTTACGAGACGGAAGAAACATCAAAACCCAAGCGTTTAGGGCTCCAGGCCGGGCCACCGGGTCACTCTGGACCAGAGGCGACGTGTGTGCGCACGCTTTGAGAACGCCTCCGCGCTTCGCCGCGCCAGACCTCGCCGATCGCGACCGGAGCAACCGGACCCCGAGTCCGAAAGGCTCCTGCGCAGCCAGGAACGGCACCGAGGTAGGAGCTGCTCGTTCTGCACTACCATGCAGTGCTCTACAGTGCTCGGAGCTCTCGGTGTCGTTCGTGCTTGCACCGAAGCCTTTGGGACCCCTTCGGACGCGCAAGTCGTACTTCGCAAGGCTTGGACGGGGGCCGCCCTCACCGAGCAGCTCCGCTATATTCCGCTTACTTATGATGGCAATAAAAGCTCGCGTTTGTTCTCGGGAAAAAATTGCGGGCGACCATACGGGACCGCTCTCCGTGCCGCCGACGAGGTTGGCCGCCGCCATGTTCTCAGCTGTTCACTCGCTCCCGCAGCGAGCGCCTTCCCATAATCCTCCCCGTTCCAAACTGCGATGCGACCTCCGTTTACATGGGCTGAATGAATGCGCACTCGCCATCTCGATCCACCTCTGTCTAGCGACTTGAATGCGATGCGCTTTCTTTGCGCATTATGCCGTTTACATGACCGCATTGAATGCGACGACTGGATTCGATGCGACTGAGTCGCATTCATGTAAACGCGGCTCGTGACATGCTTCGGCAGTGGTGTGATGACTCCGTGCTTCCACCGTGCTTTTTAAGCGCACCATAGAACTTGTCATTCGCAAGTGACGCTAAAGTCCGTCAGTGCACTCATTAACCCAGAACGCGAACCCAAATATTCGCGACGGATTGATTGTTGACGAGCGCATACGTCCGAGTCACGCAGTTCTCGTGTCTAATGCATGAGTTGGTGTCGGCTGACGTGCTTTGGGTACCGCGGATTTATCACAATGAAAAGACGGAGAGCTTTCGTAGGAAAGGAGGTACGAAAAATAATCAGCTATGTTTTCAAATGTTCGTACCGAAAAGCTGGCTTTTTGACTTTATACTCTCTTGTTTTTGGCCCACTGAACGATTTGAGATAAGTGAAGCCCCCATGTAAAATCATTACCCTAGCCCAAAATTCATTCCATGGCCCCTTTAAATTGAGCTCGAGTAAGTAAAAACAACGTCTATTTACGGACTCTATGGTAGGTATATGCACCTAGCTGTTGTGCTCGGCCGCCGGTCTGAACGGTTATGTCGTTGAAGAATTACCTATTTTATTTAATAACCTGATACATGCTATACACTCGATGCTAAAATTGTCCTTACTTACCTACCAGCACCTGTACAGTGCAGATACCAGCCGCCCTACTTGAAGGCAGTTTAATTCCTGCTGTACAAATAGCCATATGTAAAAGTACACTAAAGCTTCTGAAGCAGGACAATTCTGCAACTCGGATGTACCCTGGGTAGCCTCGGTGACGAGCCTCGCAATACAATTTATATAATAGAAACTTCTGTAATTGATCACATTTATAAGTTAAACTATCCAAATGAGCCTTACAATAGTTCTTCCTGGTGGGCGAGGTTTCGCTGTAGTTTAATTAAGCAATCATGAATTAGATTACAGATGTACATAAATAATCAAAACTGCTTTACCAAAAGGTATACAATTTACTACAATGTACCATATAAATATATTTGTAATTTAATGAGCATGGTCTTACAGGATATTTATTGTGTTTTTGAATTAAAAAAGTTACCAAAAGTGTAAATATGTTGCCTTTGAAAAACCACTTTCGGGACTGCATAGGAAACAATTCCGCAAGCGTATCCTGATTGCTTTTCCACCCTTCTCCTCTACAAGTTCAGTTTCTTCCATGATAAAGTAGGTGATAAAGCGACACCATAGTATAGTTCACGTCACAGCAAAATTAACGGTTGCACTAAACTGCATCCAACTAATGCAATTTGCTCCATCGCAAATTGCTTATAAACGTGCGACTTCATCACGGAAGCAAATGTTCGAGCCACAGTAATGTCCTTATTTATCTCCGATCTGACCCTGTCGGTCGCGTTCCAGAGCTGAGTCAGTAGCGACCTCGGCAGATCCTCGAACCCCTCCAAGATCTCGAACCCTTTCTCGTCCCACCCGCCTATTTTTCTACTCGGAGTTGATCTGATAACGAGCTTCATTCGGAGCAGCGAAGCTCGAACAAATCATTTCTGACGTAACCGAGCAGAGCGTTACACTGCACGGCGCAAATCGAATTTCGCCCAAGGAGGTGTCGAAAAAAACTTCTCCGAGGCACCGCGGCGCAGAGCACTGCTTCTAATGGGCCACAGCCTCGACTCCCCCCTTCCCTGCCCAAGGGATCGTAAATCACCTCGTCCTCCGAAGAACCGGCTTCCATCGCTGCTGCTCGCGTTGCGTCCAGCTCGGCGGGTGATGAAGTGTGGATGATTACGGGTTGTTGTAATAAAATGCTAATCCTGCCATCGTAAGAGCAACACTAACGAAGGGAGCCTGCCGGCTCCGTGGCCGTATATTGCAGCTGCAGTGCAAAGCAGAGCAAATTGACGCCACTGTGGATATCTCGGACGATGGGCTCCCATTTTGCTTCCGCCGTTCGCTCCAGCCAACACCTGTCAAGGCCTATGGGTTTGGGTTTTGACGTCATCAAAAAGAGGTGAATGCGGGACGCAGCTTGGATACGTGTGCTGCGTGAGCGTTTGGCTTGGGCTCGTGTTCTCATTGATTGAGTAACGCTAGTCCCGGCCGAACGCTGACACAGTGCCGTGGCTAATGTGTACCCTGCTTTCGCCTCTTTTAGGTGACGCAGAAAATGAGGCCCTATAGGCCTTGCTATTTAGGAGGCGCCGCTCCAGCTCGTTTGTTTTTGTTTTCCCCGGCTACGTGCTTGTATGTTGGAGGCGGGCTGTTACGATCTTGGGTGCTTGGTGCTGAAGCGACCTTTGCATTTTTGTTTTTGGATGCGAGTATCTGTAACGTCCCGCCCCTAACGTTTTCTTCAGACTATGCTTGCCTGGTCCGCGTTTCGAAAATTTAGTACTTTGCAAACCGCCTGGGCGGAAAATTTGTCGGGCTGCGTCTATATTGCGTCTCAACCGCTCGTGTGTAAACAACGGCGAGGAGAATGAATGAAAGGTCTTTGTTCAGTTTTTTTTATCTATGTTCTTTTTTTTTGTGTATGTTTTTGAGAGCTTTACTGTCCTCTGTCACATGTGTGTCTGCTCGAGATAGCAGTGGGTGAAAAATGTCGTGAACAAACAGGAACACGCTTGTGGCTATGGCTTGGTGGTTTCTAGGTTTTTCCCGTTTTGACTCCCGCTGGTGACTATCAGACGCTCGCTCCTAAACTTATTATGTGTGACTCCCTGAACAAACAGTGAGCTGCAAACACTGAACATCCGTTTGATAGCAGAGAGTCGAATGTACGACGAGAGCGTCCATGACGTGACTAAGGGACCGGAAATAATCCAAAACGTCAGGTAGAAAAAGACACACAACCACACGAATTACACAGGCGCACGAATTAGCATTTAACATAAAATAATACTTATCTGACTTGTTTCTGTCTTATTCTTCTGTGCATTATGACGGAAACAAATATTCGCCTCAAGAACGAATTGTCCGGTCGCGTTTTTGTTTTTTGTGGTTGATATTTTGATATTAAAGTTCTGCAATGCAATTTAAAACTAGACCCTCCTAAAATTAAACGACTCGCACAGCTCACCTTGTACACACAAGTTCGAATATTCAGCATCTGTTTGTGATCTTCGTGGCAAAAGTATCTTACAGAAGAATTAAAACGCGTCCAAAAAAGAGGTTTACGATTTATTTGTTCCGACTACTCCTTTTACACCAGCATCTCTGAAATGCTTCAGCGATCGAGTTTTTCAAACTACCATTAAGGCTAAGAATATCTAGACTATCACTGTTTTACAAAATTTATCATAATAATCCAGCACTCAAAAACATATTGTTGCCATCTTCTTTTTTTTTTCAAGTTGAGACAACCTTTGAACAATACAGCCCATCTTCGCGTTCATCACCTCTTATGCGAACTCTTCGATTCATTTAAAGGGACACTCAAGTGGATTTTGAATCTTCCATTTATGGTGATAACTCAATCAACGGACTCTAAGTATTAAAAAAATTACACTCACGTGCAGCTGATTTCTCTATTAAAAACCTAATCAAAGATCGTCAAGCGCCGATCTTTCTGCACCTTGGAGAAGACACCAGAGGGCGCCACCAGACGGAGTTTTCAAACAATATTTGCTTTATTACGTATCCTACATGAAAAGATTTGACGTTTTTTGTCCAAATGTAATGCACAACGCACCTAAAAAACAGCAATAATAGGAACTTTCGGGATCTCCACGGAATTAACTATTTTCATTGTTAAAATTGTACAGGGACCTGGGATGCCCCCCCCCCCCCCGTTCCCCTTGAGAGAAAATAGTGCCCATGTATCTCTATCGTTTTGAGTTCACTAGGCTCACTTTCCATCTAGAACTAGTCATTTCTATTGACTAAAGCCCAACAAACAATATGCCATGAAAAACAAGCTCCCACAAAAAGTACTCAAGTACCCTTTAACAGTCACAAAAAGGAACGTTTTGCACGACAGCCTAGTTACTGGTAACAATATTGGTACTTTTGGAAAACTGCTAAGCGAATGTTGGGACTCTCTGCGGTTGTAACACCACTGAAATGATAACATGTTCCTATTTCAGTTGTTGCATTTATTACATTTGTTTGTTTTTAATGTGTGTTCTTCAATGTATTACGTTTTTACTATCGCAGTTTTGAGTAGCCATTCCATTGTGTAGTAAACTATCGTAGAAATTTCGAGTTATAAATATGAATAAAAAATATTCCACAAAAAAGCACTCGTGGGTTCCTTCAACTATCAAAGAATGGAACTTTTTTGCCCGACAACATAGTCACTGCTAACAATATTGATACTTTTCAAGAACTGGTGCGCGAATATTTGGACTTCGTGCGGTGGTAAAAGCAGTGAAATGATAACGTGTTCCTAGTTTATTTTTGCATGTATTACTCTTGTTTGCTCTATGTATGTGTTCTTGAGTGTATAAATTTTGTCATTTGTATTACTTTTTTACTATCGCAATTTTGAGTCGTCATTTCACTGCGCAACGCCCCAGGCTAGGGGTTTCGATTTATTTGAATAAAACTAAATAAATTGGAGGATGTCAGCTCTCAACTTTGTTTTTGAGCAAGCTTAGTTTTGTTGTCATAAACAACACACACCATCACAGACCACAGGTTATACGTAATCCAGGCTCCCCATGTTATTTTTTCTTCTACAAGCCATAACAGAAATAATCGTTCTCACCAAACTGTGTATTCCGTTCTCTGAAAAAGTCCATGACCATCCTTGTAGCAACTGACGCGTTCAATAGCGGCCTTTATAGAATATCCTAAAACTTACCTTTAAGGGCAGTCTAAATGTCATCGCGTGCGAAATGTCCTATAAGCCATGCGAAACTATTTATGCACGAAAACGACATCGGCGCTATTTTGCATTTCACTCAAGACAGAGTATTGACCGGCACCTTAAGGAATTTCCACCACACTCGTAGATTTTATGACAGTCGTTTATTTTAAAGAGAAAAACAGGAAAATCTCATGATCGCTTGTTCGCACTAACAGTGTTGCGCAGTGTACATGTGTGTTGCATTTGAGAAGGGAAAAGTGACTTGGTGACTCAGAACAAGTACGGTTATATACTTCGTCTCAGCTAAAGTCCAGACGCAGCCGATACTACAAGCGCGAGCTCCGGCTTTCAGCGTTCTTGCCAAGCAAGCGCGCTCATGCAGTGCAAGCACTGTTCAAGGCCCCATGATCGCGCTTGTAGCATCGGCTGCGTTTGGATTAGTGGTGTTCGGCCTTGAGTCTACATGCGAGCAAAAGTCTTAAGGCCGGTTCAGACACTTGCGTTTGAGTGCGTTTGACTGCGTTTCGTCGAGAACCGAAAGCGAGTCACCGGCACATCTGTACTTCGTATGCGAAGCGTGGAATCCAATTCAAGAAATCATCTTGGCACGCGATATAAGCAGCAGGGATGTCCTCGTTTCTCGCAGGCACAACGCAGTCAAACGGAACTGTCTGAACCAGGCTTTGGAGATGACTTGATGGAGCGGCCACTCCTCGTATGCGGGTGGGAACTGCCTTTGCACTCAGTAGGCGATCCGCCGGCAATATCATCGAGAATTACTTCTGCGACGTGAATCGTTTCCGGGAAAGAAACCAAATGGGTTCGGTTGCGTCGCATAACGCCGTTGCCGGTGTCCACAAAGTAGGACCTAGGCTCCTCTACTGGAGTCTGCCCTGCCCATTTTCGCTTTAAGTCAGTGATACAGGCGTTAACACCGCTCAGAATGTCATGGCGCGGGTGCCATACATCCGATTAAAGTCTTTCTGTTGTTGATTCCGATATTCTTGTTCAAACCAGAAAATTAATTCAATTCCGGGTACGTGGGGTAAAAGCAGCCCGGGAGAAATAGGAAGCTTCGTTCGTAAACGTCGACCCATCACCAGTTCAACGGGGCTCGACCCGTTCCTCAATGGAGTTCAACTGCACGTTCGAAGGGTCAAGTATGGGTCTTCGGCCTTCTTCAATGACGTCTTAATGACTTTCACAGCGGCTTCTGGAAGTCCATTACTTTGAGAATAATCTGGGCTGGAGGTGGAGTGCCTGAAGCCGTAGTCTCGAAAAAACGCGATGAGGTCGGACGATGAAAACTTTGCTCCATTGTCAGACACCTCAACCTCTGGAATGCCGTGGCGTGCGGAGATTAATTTGCAGTGACTAGTGCCGCTAAATAAGCTACGCTTTAGAGTAACGACACTTGGCCATATTGTGGCTTAAAATCATGGTTGCCAGTTATCTGAAGCTTTATCTGAAATCACAGGAAACGCTTTTCCGCCCTTCACAAATGTTTAAGCAGTTCGCGACAGAGCAAAGCAATATTACATGAGCTTCCCAACACCGAATCGAATGCTGAGGAAGTCGCACTTTTGAATCATGACGATCGGCAGTTGCGTCTGCTCTGCACAAGCCCCAATATGGCGCGCCCACAACAATGTCGAGGAACGGAGTGCCGATACTCTAAGCGCAGCTCATTTAGTGGCTCTAGCAGTGACTGAAGACATCAGACGATGTAAGTTTCTCAAGACGTGTCAGTCCAGTGTACCTGGAAAAATAGTCTGTAACAACCAACCACTACTGGCTGTTGAACTAAAACAGGTCCATTGCAAAGCGCTTCCAAGGTCGTTAAAGAGACTCCGTGCTTTGGAGTGACATCTTGCGGTTGCATGTAGTCTTGATGCATTTGCGGCATTGTTTTAATCCGTCTGTCGCATATTTACCTACTGTCAGCCACCACACGCAGTCTTTTGCTCGTGCTAGCGTCTTTGTGGTGCCTATGTGGCCTCTGTGTAGAAGATGTAGAATTCCTTTTCTTCATGAGGCTTTGACGACAACATGGGCTTCATAGAGGAGTAAGTCGTCCTCTAGTGTGAGCTGGTGGAGATATTAAAACAAAATGTTTCAGGCCTTCTGATAAGTCTCTCTTGGATGTCCACTCCTTTGTGCATACCTCGCGGAGCTGAATACAGACGGGGTCCGACTCCTGGCTTTCTTTTAGCCATTGTAGGCAATGTTTCTTGATTGGAGGAGTTGTCTTCATAAAGTAGACGAAAGTTTCAATGTCTTTCAAGATCATTGTCCCCCGTCTGCTGTAGAGGTTCCCTGGAAAGTGTGTCAGCGGTTATATCTTTTCAGGGAACAAAAACTACGTAATACTGGTAGCGTATCATCCTCATCTTGAGTCTTTGAAGGCTTAGAGTGAAGTCATCGAGGCTTTTCGACCTGAGAATGGGAACCAGAGGTTTGTTGTTGGTCTCCGGCTTGAATGTTTTTCCCATTAGGTAGTCGCTAAATTTCCCACAAGCCCATACTAAGGCGAGGGTTTCTTTCTTAATTTGTGCATTACGCTTACCGTGTTGGAGAGTAACCTCGAAGCATAGGCAATGACAGAAAACGACGTCAGTTTGTCGCTGCGGGATGAGTGCTTCAAGTCCGAAGAAGGAAGTCTCTGCACTGACAATTGTATCCTTTGTAAGGTCTTAGACTCCTAGTGCAGAATGTAATGATGATACTCGTTTGCACTTGTCAAATGCTTATTGTAATGGAAGGTTCAAAACAAATTCTCGCTGCTTTGACAGCATGGAGGTAAGTGACTGAAGAATGTCTGCTAGTTTGGTACAAAGCGTGCTAGGTATGCTGCCATTCCTAGTACTCATTGCAGTTCACTTCGGTTGGTCAGAATTTTCATCTTCAAAACGTCTTCAAGCTTCTTTTGTTTATATATAGGTTTGATGCCGTCGTTTTCTAGCCTATAACCTAAGAAGGTCAGCTGATTTACGCTGAGTACGCACTTGCTCTCGTTAAAAAGCTACTCCACAGGTGATTTTTTTATTGTCTCCGATTTGCTTGAAATTTCGCTAAACTCACCAAAAAATGACTAAAATAGTATCCCAACTATTACGTCAAAATATTGTTGTTTTCGCGAAGTTATTGAATTTACAGTTTTGGTCCTCACCGTGTTTTCAAACTGAAAGTATCTACTGGCAACAACGAAAGAGTGACGTCAGTGGAAGGCAAGGGTTTACTCTTTGGATTGTAGAATTCGTTCCTAACTGATTCGAAGCAGTTGCATGGTGTCAAATGAATGCTTTGGAAGCTGGCTCCAGTACCCGGGCTCCAGCACGGAACAAATAATTGGCATATTTTATTTTTCAGACTGCTTGCTCGACTGGCAAGCCTGCCTGCCACTGACGTCACGGCACTGAAAAGTGCGGGCATATTTGAATATTGGTTTTTGCATCATTTTCATTTGCCGATTTCACAATAACTATTATGAATTTCGCGATACTAAATAACATACCGGAAAGGGTAAAGTCGGGGAGTCGCAAAATATAGTTGGTAGAGCTAGCTAAACAAACCCGTGGAGTCACTTCTGCCTTTGTTAGCTGTTGTAGCATGGTGCAAAGCGGCTCTCTGTGTTCTTGCTCAGTGGAGTTCCAGATGAGGATGTCGTCCATGAGAAATTTAACATTTGGTTCCAGATGTGCTCAGGAGCGGATTTTATGCCGAATGGTAGTATGTTAAAGAAGAACCTTCCGAACGTTGAGAGGAAGGTGATGGCCTTCTTGTTGTCTTCGTCCAGTAGGATTTGCCAAAATACTGGATTGACATCCAGCTTTGAAGGTACCTTTGGGTTATAGAGCAGCCCGAGCGCGTGCTTGACGGAAGGAATAATATGCCATTCGCTCAGGACATCACAATTGAGTATCGTGACGACCACCCAGATTTTCACGGCTCCAGTTAGTTTGAAAAGTACCACCATGGGCGCGCACCATTTGGTTGGCTCGTCAACGGTTGAAATGACTCGGATGTGTTTCATTGGCTGAAGTTTCAGCCTCGTTTTTTGGTACGAAGGAATGGAAATGCGGCGCAGGAGCTTAGGAAAATGGCTCCGCTACAGAGCGCAAGCGAATCTTCTGTTCCTTCTGCAGCTTACCAAGACATTTGAACAATAAAGAGAAGTCGACTTTTCGGTTCACTTTTGTGTGACGATGTTGGAAAATGTTAAATTGTTCAGGTCATTGATGGCGGGCTTGCCAAGCAAGGAAATGTGAACGCCGTTCATCACGCAAATGTCTTGGACTGTTTGGCGGTCACGGTAGATGATTTCGAGCCTTGCTACGCATCTAGCTGCGAGGAGGTTTACGCCAGGCCCGTAAAGCTGACAACGTGCCCCTGAAAGCGAAGGTTGATATCTGAGCATCTTGAATGCTGCTTGTGAAACGACAGTTTCGTCGGCGCTCGTGTCGATTTTGAACTTGACTGGCTGACGGTGAACAAGGATTGCAGTCTCCCATGTTGGCAAGCGCTTTCTGAAGAGTGAGGTCAGTTTTAAGTTGAAGTCTTTCAAGAAGTTTTTTTATATTTGATTTCGACAATTAGTCGGTTTTGGACCAACACTTCTTGGCAGCCATCGGATTCACAGCGCTTCGAAAGCGTGTAGAGCGCAGTAACAAAGTCTTCCGCGGAATCACTTTCTTCTTGAATCCTTGTGTTGAAACAAGCCCTTTCGAAGATGATGTTGCGCCCCGGGGTGAAGTAGTTTTCAAAGTGTGCCATGGCTATTTCAAACTTCTCCTCCTCCTCAGAAAGCTGGAGTGGGCCATAGAAGTCCTCAGCATGGTCTCCCATGATGTACAGCACTGAATATATTTAGTGACTCGGGCTTGGCGGAGTGCCCGGAATCATTATGGACTGGCTCATCGTTGGCGGCATGCCACCTCTGACACCATGTGGCATTTGAGAATAGAACGGTGATTCGGTGGCTTGGAGCAAAGACGGATTTACTGGTGATCGCCCATGAGCTGTGATCTGTTTTATTGTGCGAGGTGTGAGACACGCGCACATGCGAGCGAGCCTTCAGCACGTTTCATGATGCTATCATCTACAACAAATTCTCTCTCTGAAATAAAATGTTTACTCCGAGAAAACCTATTATTTCGTATTCACGGCTGGTTGCAGTATCCCAACGTGCGAAACGAAAATACTTGCATGCTCTCGATACTCGTGTTTCGAACCCGAGCTTGGGTCCGCCTTTTAAATCGACAGGACAAAAATCTTCCTCAGATTAGCAACAAGATGAACCGCCCTTCCATTACCTTTCACTCCCCTTATCCCTTTTCCCCCTTTCCCGCTTTTCACTCCCTTGAGTCGCGACCGAAGCAAGAGCTCTTATCCTTTCCGCGGTTGCATTGACTCCCCGGATGATAAATTAGGGTTGACCACAAAGGAACCGGAGTTGCGGTCGCCGACCGAATTCGCGATATCCTCGCGCTCCGTTAGTGTTCGGCTCTGCATCATTGAGCAACAATGAGTCCGTGGCCACCCAAAGCTTCAAGTTATCAAAGGCTGCACTTTCCCTCCAAGCCCCAACAAAAAGATGGCTATCAGGTCTCGTGCTTTCTTTGGAGCTTAAGTCTTCCGTTCCCCTCAACTCTGCCCCCCCCCCCCCCCCCCAAAAGGAAAAAAAAAGATAATGTGAAACGTAGTACTTTGTATGCTTATAATATGTTTTTTTACATTGCGTGTTCGAACTTTCAGTTAGTTAATAGTTTATTGCCCCTTTGCTCTCGACGTTCATCGATTGCCTGCTGCTTCTTATGTATACTGCATTGCAACCGCAATGGATCCGCAATTTTCTCGTAGCATTGGAGAAACGACGGTTTGTTGAGAGATAGAGTTATTTAGAGACTTTATTTTTTGTTCGTTTTCACAATTGCTTGTTGAACTGAATCAGATAGCGTGAGGTCTGTTTTTTGGACTTCAATTTTTGGTAATGCGAACACGTGAACGCTCGCCATCTGCCTGTGCAATTTGCGACTTGTGCAAGCGCGGAGGTGGCCAAGGAGGAGTCTAGGGTTTGAGTAAACTGCGAAAATGTTTAATAACATTTCCGTTATTAACGCATACGCCTCAACACTTTGATCGAAGTGTTTATACTATTCTGATTTCCTTGTAATCTCTTCTCGCGCGAGCACAGTGCATAAATTTCCTCAGAAGTAACATCTTGCAATTTTGCCCGAAATTGCCGCAAGACGTAGCACACGAGATACATTTTTCAGTGCAAAAAATAAAGAAAACATAAAAGAACTAAAAAAAAACGTTCGACAAAAAAATTATAATTTTTTCGTGAGTGTTTAATAAGCACATTTCTCGCACATTAATATTAGAGGTGCTGACTTGCTCAGTGATCCGAGATCTCCTAATGGGACAAGAACGTTTAACTACTCTTCCGGCACTGTTATCCAAAACGCGGGTCGCTGGAATACGTGCTTCCTTTCTTCCAACAGCAGAGGCCAAAGCAAGAGAATAAGAGAAAAATAAATAAAAAGAGCCAGATAGGGAGAGACAGAGAGAGAAAGGGCCAACTAGTGTAATTGTTTTAGATGCTTTCTTACTTTGAACGTTTTGGCGTATTGTTTTCTCACGCCGATGATTCCGGGACAGCCTCTCAACTAACGAACGCACCAACGATGTTCCGGTATTTGATGATCCGCGAAATGAAAGGTAGTGGAGGGGGGGGGGGGCGTGCGAGGGAAGGTTGCCACGCCGCCTTTTTACATGATATAGGTTGGGCGAATTAGCTCTGAGCGGCGCTACCCGGTTGGATTTACGCAATTAACGGCGCGGGGACTCTTTACCGTATTCCGCACACACAAACGCGCACGGAAAAACACGCACACGCACGCACAAGGATACGTACGTACACATACACACACGCACACACACACAAACACGTACACACACGAGCGCACGCACACACGCACACACGCACACATGCTGGGCTGCAATGTGAGGGAAACGCGGCCTGCTTCCATCATCCCACTGAAAAGCAATTACTCGACTCGCTCGCGTCGGGCGGCGTGCGGCGATGTGTGGGCCGAGCTGAAGCCGAACGCGATGCCCCGCTCCCGAGCGCCTCGCGAGCTGGGCGAGACGGGGCTGCTCTGGTATAAATGTGAGCAGCCACTCACGCCGGAATGCCCGGCGTTGCGCAAACAGGACAATTACTTTACTCCTGCGGATCGGTCGCTGGTGCACGCGGTGCTTCGACTGACCACGGATGGACGGACGGAGAAGGGAAGGCGGACACGTGCCACTTTCCGGCGAATTGAAAGGGCACTTTTGAGCGACCGCCAGTATAAAGGGAAAGCGTGGAGCCGAGCCGAAAGGTGAAGTAAGTAGAAAATGAATTACTCGTATCCAGAGTAGAAGAGAAGCGTCCGGGTTTATTAATAAGAATATTAAGAGGAAGCTGGCAGAACGGATGTCTAAAGTAAATAAGAACGGTAGAAATGCAGCCGAGAAATTTTGGAAGCGCCTGACCTTAGTTATAGTAAAAATTTGAAGCGTCGAATTATCGTGTCACACACATATATATGTAATCAGCGTGAAGGGGGCGAGGCAATAAAGTATATTGGAGCAATGGTTGCGAAAAAATTTTGAGGTGCTAAAGCCAAGGAGTACACTTTATGCAGTTAGTGAAATGGATTTCTTTCCAGTAAGCTTCTGCGTATGCGTATATCAACTCTTCTGGCCTTGATTTCCGCTGTCGCCATTTTTGCAGGCCAAAGTTCCGGTCGACCAACATATTCAGCACCTATCTTTCCGCGTATTTCTTCGTTTTTCGCAATTCTTGTTTGAGTATACGCTAGTATGGGGCACAAAAAGAAAAGAAGATCAATACAACGGCACGATGCCAATGTATCCTGACCGATGGAGGCAAGTTTGGCTGCCCTCATTTGTTCTTCGAAGACAATTCCGCAGACGGCACTCGTCAAGTGAAAAAGGTTCATTGTTGCTATCGAACAAAACAAAGGAGGGAGGGGCAAACAACAGGTTCAGATGATATTCTAATTGTGCTGATAAAGAAGTTAGGTCTCAAATGTTAGAAAACATTAAGAGAGTTATAAAGGGAAATTATTTTGAGCGAAAGTACTCCAGAAGAACAGTAGACTAAGGAAAATGAATTTAGTAAATAAGGAAGAAAAAATAAGTCTAGCGCAGACAATCACCGTCCTATAACAATGGCATCAGTTGTTTACGAAACAGACATGCAGTCTATGATGGACGGGTTACCGAAGTGGGTATACGAAATAAGTGTAAGCCAAAAAAGCGACCAAAAGAATTCTGAAAAAAAAAAAATTAGACGACCCTTTTTTTTGTTTTTTGTTACCACAGTGCATTAAAATCACAGATGAGGAACATATGCCTCTTTGGCTAGCGTTGTTACCTGTAAGGGGTGCTTGCGAAAGAAGGGAAATTTATGGGATATAGTGAGGATCTTAAAGATCGAAAATGAAATATTTAACTTTTTAGAAGATGTAAATAGAAACATAATTCAGACTCAAAAAGGTTCAACGACGCCGTACTGGGGAACTTCTTAGGAAGCAATTTACTAGTTATGTTGTACTTACAAGGCTTGGAGAGAAAGGTACAGTGCAGAGGAACTTTAGCTTGGAAGAAGGCAGAGATAAAGGTAGTGCGGAGGAACTTTAGCTTGGAAGAAGGCAGAGTCAAGAGATGTTACAGTCATTACCAGGTCTGTCGTATGCGTATAATATAGTATTAATAGGCGTTAACGGCATGAATCTTTAGGATCTAATAAACACCTGTAGCACGGGACACAGGTTGTGCCTAGGGTTGAACTGCGGACAGTGGAATAGTCATCAACCAAGGTTTTTAATAACGATGACAGTTGTGGGGCTCAACATGAAGAATCTATTTTCGAGAGAGTAAATTAATTCAAGTGCCTTATGACATTTATCATTTAGCATTAAAAATATATCACTCGCGAAGACCACAGAAATGCGCCTGTAATGAAGAATACGGGACTGGTATATATACGGCGCGTTGAGCCCTTCAACTCGGGTGGCAAGCTGCAGCCCATTTGAACGGATTTAACCGTAATCCCTCGATGCGTTCAGCAGAAAACAAGTGACTCCCTTCATCGGTAATCTTGGTAAGCAAAAAACGAAAATAGGTTAGGGATCTTAAATCTCAGCAGTTCAACCGATTAAGTACTTGCAGCAAATTGGGTTCGTGATACTGGCCTTAATAATGGCACGTGTACGAAAAAGAGTGACGCATTTTGCATGAAACTGAAGCAGGTCTTCACGCAGGTCAATTCCAATAAACCTATTGTTAAATTACCCGAGCATCGAGAAGAATGCTGGGAATGTAGGTCTTTGCGCCGCTCGTGATGGTGTCTGCAGCATGTGACTTCCAAAGCAAAAGCCTTGAACAAATGGCGTCTTGCACGCGCATTTCTCAACGCCTCATGCTGGTCATCTAGATTGAATCTTTTATACGGGGAAGGCGAACCCGTGCGGTGCGCTGATCTGCATTCCCAGCATTCTCATCGATGCTTGGGTGAAACTGCAATGCTGCTCAGGAATGCTGTCCCAAAGATTCGCAAGGGTACGTAGTGTCCCAGGTTTCTTTTTTTTTACATGTCTTGTTGCACGAGTATGTACGAGCTACTCATTAGTACAAACAATCTGAAAACACCGCGCATTCCATGGCAACAAACCTACAACTCTTATTGGCGGGATGACTCTAGTAAACGAACTGTACATCTCGTAGTCTGTACGGCTGTCTTAATTTGTTTCTTTATTTACTACTAGCTACAACGCTTTGGAGGCCTAGTTAACGTTCCCCATATCGAGATTGGCAACTGTACCGGTCGATACCGATTGAGTTATTATAGAGCCGCTAACTAAGCTAAGCTTCAGGGTAAGGCACTTTGTTGGTTTAAATCGTTGTTGCTACTTATCTGAACCTTCATTAGAAAACTCGGGGAACGCTTTTTTTTGCCCTCCAGGTATATGAACACTTGGCAACGGAGCAAACAAATATTTCCAGAGCTTGCTGACACCTCGTATACCTAAAGTTCGGGAAGACGTATTTTCAAATCGTAACTAACGCCAATCGCGCCCGCTTTGCACTGAGCACAACATGGCGGCATCCACAAGAAAACTTGGGATTGGAGTGCCGACACTCAAAGCCTATAGCTTATTTACTGGCTCTCAGCTATATATTAGACTTGGATTCCATGGGGGTGTCGGCACAACGATGCCTTGGGCTTTCTTCCTTTTTTTAGGTGTTGCAAAGCGTATACTTTGTAAATCGCGTTAGCAACCAGTCACACTGTTCACCACGTGAATACCCGACCAACCTCTGCTTGGGAACTATTCGCCTTCTTATAGACCTTTGTGGAAATATGTGGTGCCTTTCAGTGCTTTCATTACGCATTGTGAGGTCCAGATTGTACAGCACGGGAAATTACCCAAGAAGAGAAGACGAAGTCGACGTTGATTTAACAGTTCGTGATTTCAGAATGCAGAGAAAGCAGAAGGAAAGCAGAACAGTGTATGAATTTACCTTCTTTTCCGTTCGACTTTTGTTTTAAAGATTTGAGCTTCTAATGATAAGAAGGAATGAATCGTGCCGCTACCAAGATATACGAAGCGTTGGAGCCGGCACGAGCCTACATCCGAACAGCCCCACAATTCTTCTAGTTGCAAGGTCTTCTCGAATTTTCCGAAAAGTTCTTTTAGGGGTTTATATTACGCTACAAGAAACATAAAACAAGGGGCACATTTTTTGTTTTGGTTTATTCACGTATGAGCCCTTTAACAAGGCTCCATAACATTTGAGTATAATTTGGCTACTCCCACTTGAAAATACGTAGGGTCGCATCGACATGTGGCTAGGCTGTAAAATGAGCCGCACATTTCGGAACTTGTACGTTGTGAGCTCAAGTTTTGCATCATCAGGATAGTTGTTTTTACCTTATTAAATTTCAGGGTGTTCCTCCCTTTTTAGTTATAGGGAAGAGCAAAATATTCGAAAACTTCAAAGTCAGTGTCCGGCCTGACGTTCACACGGGCAGGCATTCATGTTGCATGCGCGTATCCAGGTGTGGTGGCATATATCTTCAGTCTTTAAAATTTAGGAAACGTTCTGTCTAATCTAGTTTTTCTTTAGGACCACCGATGCACAGCGTTCGTTATGCTGGAAGTAAACGATGTAAGGATGAGCGCGATTCTGTAAACCTCCTGCCGACTTTTCTCAAGCCTATCATCTGCTTTCTGTAAGCAGTTGCACGTTGCGTCGCCTTTTCAGAGACGCACGCACTGTTTCGGTGGGCTGTTTCTGGAGCCTTTCATGTGATGAAGGGTTATTTTGGAAGAGGCTCCGTGTAACTGAGCTTTCGTTTCCATGTGTTCTCAACTAATCCGTGGTCTATCGTTCTGCCGTGCAAGATGTCCTTCGCTGGTTTGACGTAGCACCCTACCAGCGTGTTAAAATGAAACCGTTACTACCGATCACAATGATAAAAATTGGTAGATGATTCTGCCGAGTTTTTTATGTCATCGCAATCTCTCCAAAATATTATTGCAACCTCAAATTAAATATTGTGCGCGCGTGTTTGTGAGTGTGTGTTGCCTCAAGTATTATCGCCCATTGCCGCAATAGAAAGGCAACTGGGCGATAAAGAACTCTTTCGCATAAAAAGAGGAGCTTAAAAGAACCCGGCCCTTTTAGGGGTGCTCAAAATAATTTTTTGTGGTGCAAAATAATAACAAGCCGAATAAGCAGTAAAAGTTGTTTTACGACCAGATTTCTTTTTTTTTTAGAGTGTACGATTTGAAGCGGAAATTTGACGTAGTCGAAATATGCGTGACTTTAGTATAGTCAATTATTGGTGCCGAGCGTGATTTGCGATGTCATTTAATTTAACCCTTTCTCATTCCGAATATTCGATAACAACAACAGCCGATAATTACATCGTGCATGCGCTGAAAAATAAACAATTGGTGTGCGCGTATATACCGTATATATATACATATCTATATAGCGCATCAAACTGTCGAAGTGATTAATGATACAAGACCACGTGCTGGTCAAAGCTTCCACTTAGTGAATCAGTCGCTTCATTAGGTTTTGATCAAACTTCCATACCGAACTCTGATGCAGTTAATGAGCCAGTAATAAAAACTTATAATTAAGGCGGGCAATCTCGGTTGCATATTTCGCTTCTCTCGCTTAGCTGAGGAAGTATTCGGACTAATTATTTAAGGTTCTCCACTTCAATTGCTGTATAATGAATTGTCATTAATCAAAGAGACCCCTGTTTCCTAATGAAGCATATCGTAAAACATGCGAGGCTATTAAAGCCTCGTTCATCTTACACTTGGAGACGAATTTTGATACACGATATATGCACGCATTAATGATTGGAACGCAGCAAAGTAAATATTTTCAACGCACCTTTGTTTAAATTTTTTTTTATAAAAGTCGTGCCATTCGTGTTGGATGGCATGATTTTCGAACGTTGGATAATTCTACAAATTATAAGAACTGTCGAACTGCACGCTGGACATGGGAAAAATAACTTCACCTCTATTAAAATGGCGCTCAAGCATCAGGATCAAGACATAGCGGTTCTCAGTAATTGAAGTTGATTACTTGTCAGTAGAAGAAAATCGATTTATGTCAAACTATATTTAAGCAGGCTTTATGTTGTCAATAAAATGACAGGAAGAAAATGCTATATTTTTTCGATAATGCTAGAATAACTACCATTATTGAACATAATTGGACACTGAAATCTATACCATAACACTGACGACATCGTACATATATATACTTAAACAAAGTCGAATGATTGATGTAGAATAAAAAAGCGGGCGATTAAAAGAGTTAACCTAAGATTGAAGTCGAAATATTTTATTCACTGAGCAATATAAAACACAAAACATCAAAAACAAAATAACCGAGAACTAATCAGCGCATAAAATGTAATAAAATAACCAGTGTTTTTTTTTCAGTCGATAAAATGTGTGTGTCACTGTCATTCATCTTAAGAGCACCCTGCAATCTTTTTGGTTTTAAGTAGGCGTAATTGTAATTAGACAAATTTGAGTGCGATCCGTCATTGCTTTTGACAGCTAATGATTCATAATTAGAATGCCGTTGACAATACTATGAAAAAGGTCTACCTTATTGCTCTCTCTTATTTTCCTTTTTCTGCACTGCTCCTTGTTTAACTTTTGTAGCCCTTAATAAAATAAGACAGAGAAAGAGAGAGAGAGAGAGAGAGAGAAGAAAATTACAGTTGCGCGAATATTTCTTTAGACTGCAATGATTTGCCGATCGTAGGTTAAGTCCTGACTGGCACGCGACAACTAGTCTAACCCAGAGCCGTATATAGAAAACGTTTGCATGCACCAGAGACAGATAGAGGGCTGGACATACTCTCTTGGCCAACCAGAAGCCGAAAATAATCCCCTAGCGGTGGTAGCCAGAAACACTTTTAATAAGTGCGCAAGATATAAATGTAGTAAATATTCATGCTTGAATATATGACGCACGTAATGTTTCGACTATGATCATGCAAAAAGATGGAAGAAACGAATGTGCCGCTCGAACTCCATTTTGCTCAGACGGAGTCTGACCGCTCGGACGTCAGGTTCCCAGCCCTCGGCACCCGGCGTACGGATTCCGTCGATCGTTCTGCGCAGGCTTTTTTTTTATATCTTTTATATCTTGATATATCTTCCACCGTGATTTTGCATGACCGCGATCGACACATCACGTGCATCGTGTTTTCAGTCACCGAGAGTTACTCCGACGTACTCATTAATTTTTTCGTCTCGCGACCACACCGCCAGGGTGTTATTTGTGGCGTCTGGTTGGCTACATACGAATTTGTGAACGCGCCCAGCCCCACGTAGAGCTAATGGCACCTCCTCATTTTCCTCCTATACTTCCCCGTGAGTGGTCCAACTCTGTTCATATACGTTATCTTTGGATGTTTTCTATCGTCGGTCAAACCGAGAAAGCATAAAAAAATGAAAGACGTTTACAATCCCCTGTAACGCCGAATTAGAGCGCAGCCCTTGAGGAGGAGGAGGGGAAGATACGGAGAGGAGGGTATGCCCCTCCTCCTCATCCGTACCCTCCCCTCCTCCTCTCCTGCTCCTGCCCATAATGCAACGCGCTATGACGTCACTGGTGACCCTCGTGACGTCACGTGTTACGTCATCATGGGAAACGTCCCAGAATGCACCGCGTGGTTACAACGACGACGACGGCGACGCCGACGTCGCTCAAGCCGGAAATAGGCGCTTAAGAGCTGCGCTCTAAAAAAAAAACGCAGGATCATGGCGCATTTACTGTGTGTGATTGTGTTGTGTGTGGCGCCTGAAAAGCTCCATAACGGTGCTCTTCAGGCGCCACTCGAGTGGCTCCATCGGATCTATGCGTCGTCTGCGCTCGGGCATGGAGTAAAGGGGAGAATAGATCGCTTAAGAGTTCCCGGATGAAGTAAGGATATACCTCGCTGCGGCGACATGGTGCAGCGCGCCGCGAAATATAGCGTTACAACCAACTAAAAGGTGGTGTGTTATTCTCGCACAATGTAGTAGTTCGTCGTGCGTGTTGTTTGTTGTGAATCATAAGATAGGGTGCACCGTGCACAGCACCTTAGGATTTTGTACTATCTTTCCATGGCTGGGGGTGCTTGTTCTAACATGTTTGCCTCGTAAGGTGAGGTGTAACAACTTAGTTGAACGATACACCCCTGATGCTGTATTTGCAAAGTTCTCTTTAAGGATTCCACCTTCTGGACAGCATCAATTTTAAGAAAGCGACGATACCGATATTTTTGGAACGTAAAGTTAGATTCGCGTATATTTTAAGTTGTTATGCTCCTTAACATCAACACGCATTCCCTAATCTATGCCGTGCGAGAAGTAGCTTAATTACACTCATATTAGTAATTTAGCAAGATATAAAGTAATCACTAAATAAACTTAAGACGTTTAGTCGTATAATCTCCTCAAGCTATCTTTTTTTATTTTTTAGAGAAGCGAAAATTAAATTAGACATTGCGTGTGAATACAGCGTGAGGCCGGTCTGCCTTTTAGATATGATGAAACTTAATCACGCTGTGGGTGAGAAATTCAATGAATGCAGTACGGGTGCTAACCTCTTCCTTTTGATGTGCTACGTCAAAAAGGCACACAAAAAAGCATGCTTTACGTTACGGTGCTATTCCAGAACCAAATAGGCTGGAGGGGGAACGAACTCGGCATCTATTTTAACGCAGAATGTATCATATGGCTGGCACCTAAACACATCTGATTAGGTGCCAGCAAAGGAAGTCGACAGGCCGACTGCCAGCCGCACGCTGACTGAGCACTCGTCTCTTCCATGATTAGACATTTGTGCCAACTGAACCTCTTCCTCGAGTGTTCCGTGTAACTCCCGGCGAGCGAAAAGCATCCCGCATTCAGACATACAGCGGCGCTCTGCTCCGTGGAACGAGAGCGCTCTGGGCTTCGCCAGAGAAAGAACGCAAGAAAGAGAAGGAGAGGCAGAGAAAAAACAGAAAAGAAAGCAGACGTTCACTTTACCGTAACAGGTTGAGGTATAGTAAGAGTGTTTGGTTTTCTTTTCCTGAGAGCTGAAGCCGGGGCTCTGGTCGGCGCTGACACGTTCCAATCGTTGTTTTCTGCACGCTCCGCCTACTGCGTCTTACACTCGAACAAGCTCTGAGAAAGTCGCATGTACACTGGAACCGCCGATGATGACAACCATAAGTAAGACATCCACGGAGCGCCGCACGCACTTACCATGCACGACACAGGACCGCTTTCCGCCATCCGGTGTCTAGATCATCATCATCATCGCCATTTATTTTTCGTGAAGACCCAAGGGTGTATTTTACACAGCGTGTCAGCATACTTGCATGCAAAACAACAATCCACACAACTTGAACAAGCGCTAAAACATAAAAATCTATATAGGGGTGGTAGAGAGGAAGCGGAGCTGCAAATACGTTAGTGTTATGTATGGAAACAATGCGGTCAGGTGGTGCGTTCCTTTCTTTTATGACCAATGGTAATGTCGACATTCGATAAAAGACTGTGAACGATGATATTTCACGTAATTTGCAAAAATAGTCGGTTAAAGGCTGGTTCACACCAACGTTACTAGATCACAGTCAGTTGAGAAGCTTCCTAGAATGTCTGGCGCCTTCTCGGGGCGCTTGCGTGGAAAGTGATTCTGTTGTGATGTTTATGGTAAACATAAAGTTTCCGCAAAAGATTGCGCAAAAAGAGCGTCGTTCGAAGAAAGGTCCTTCTCCTTTGCCCATGGAGACGTAGACGCTGGTGGTGCTGGAAACGCCATCCGCCCGTACCATAGCTCTAGTGCAGGGAAAAGAAAAAACCGCTTTCGAACGCCGCTCTTCCATGCAGCTTGTCAACTGATAGATCCAAGGATATTAGTACACAAAGCCCCGTTTTCGCACGTTGCGTTACAATACAAACGCTTACGTCGGCTAAAGGCCGCATTACAGTAGACCATTCCTTACGTAACGTTACGTTACGTCACGTTACGTTACGTACAACGCATTCAAGGCCCATTCGCACAGGGGTGTCTCCTTACTTCATGTTACAAGCGCTTACGACTAGATATGAGGGTGAGATACAGTGGCAACCAAGGATACGAGGCTCGTCATGACGTAACGTAAGGAGTGGAGCTCGGCTCAACTTTTAACGACTGGTTCACGAAGCACCGTTTCCTTACGTTACGTCATAGTCACCTAAACCTTTGAGTCTCGAATGTCGCGTGCAAGGCTACCTTATCGAATTGGTAGCCACGCTTGATATGAAGCACAGACATCCCGGTGGCTTGTAAGTGCGCTAACGTAACGTAACATAAGGAAACGTGGCTGTGCGGACCAGCCTTAATGCCCCAAGTCATCGGTACATCCGTGCCTCATACATTTAGCGTGGCTATATTAGTTCAAGAAAAGAGCCTGGCACGCGGTATTAAAGACACGAATGTTTCGGTGACTTATACGTAACGTAAGAAAACGGTCCAGTGTGAACCATCCTTCACACCTCACATTCTGTGTTACAATTCCCTTCGACACTCTATACATGGGTTGCACGTGACGTCATACCCTTCCTCCTTTCTGGTTGCCAAAACCTGCTGTTATACTTCGTTTCACCTTATGTGCGAGCGAAGGTAAAGCTGGAAGCGCGAGCACGAAAGCTCCGTGCCTTCAGGCTTTGCTCGAGCGCGCGAGCTGGGGAGAAACGCAAAAAGCGCTGGTCTCGCGCTTCTAGCTTTGGCTTCGCTCGCAGGTAAAGTGAAACGAAGTATAATGAAGCTGTGCTCACTCGTTTCCGCTCGCTCGCGACGCTCGTGTACTGCTCGTAGAATATGCACAGAAAAGGCTACGCTCGAGGAAGTTCGGCCACCAGAAAGGAGGACCAAATTACGTCAGTGCAACCTATGTATTAGCCCCGTGCGCGACCGAAAGCGTCGCTGTGGTCAGGCCTTCCACGATTGGCCGAACGCTGACCATGACGTCGGAAAGGGGATTTATCATCGACCGAATAAGAGGAATGAAAGAACTTCAATTTTGACGGTGTTGGCAGTGTTTCTTTGAGAGCGCCATTATTTCAAGCTTCCACCATGCTATTTACAAACACCATCGAACTTGTTGTTCACAAGGTAATGACGTCACAAGGGGGAACCATAGGAGGGCGCCACCAAAACATCTCGCCGCTAATAGGGTGTATTCACTGGTGGCCATATCTGTGTGCGCCAATGCTGAGCACGTGCTGATGGCTAGCTTCCACTGTTATTTTGCAACGTGCACACCGCACCATCAAGATTGCCGGTCTTGGCAGCCTATTAATGTGAGCTCGTTCGAGCATGCGCTCTAAACAGTGACCTCAAATATGGCGGCCAGTGAATACTCCCTATACTCCGTTCACCCTAAAGGTGAGTCTAGAAGCTCCGCCTGGCTGGCTTCCGCAGTGCTTTGGTTTCGCTTGCCTGCGCGTTCACACTTGTGTTAGCAAAGGCAGGAAGCTCGCACCGAAGGCGGAGCTTCTAGTCTCACCTTAAAGGCTTGTTCACACATGCAGCGGAGCGCTACAAGCCCATGCTGACGGGAGCGTTCATCAGCTTTGTATCGCACCGTCAAACTGTGGCTCATGGCAGACGAAAAGTAGCTGACTACACGTGAGCAGCGCTACATCAGCGCTTCGCTGCATGTGTGAATCGGCCTTACGGGTGGACGCAGTATAGTGCAGAAAAGTTGCGACTTCTTTTCTAGGGTGGAGCCTTCGCTCCACGTGCTCATCTGAGCTCGCAGACGCAAGAGGCAGAATAATCTCACGGCGCGCAATCGCGACGGATTGCCTCCAAAGCTGCTGCCTCGGTCCTTCTACGAGGCTCCGTGCCTGGGGCGCCTGCGGCCGGCCCTCCGCTCTTCCGGTGATAGATCGCCGAAGCAGTGAATCCGTCATCGCCTTTCATTTGAGATGCAAATGGCGGTTGTTGCGACAACGATGATGTATTCGACGGCGCGTTGGACTTGTCGTTCCGGATGGAGACACAGATATATACTTTCAGACTTCGGTTTAGGAACTGAGCCTGCCTGCATTTTCTCGGTGGGGGTCGCGATGCGTCTGAAGAGTCACGGTCCATCAACTGCGAAAGCTCGCACTGGATGATTTAGCCTTTTAACATGCGTGTGCATTTTTGAAGGTTCGTAGAAACTGATGACGGGCGTTCTTTGTTGCCTTTACGAAGTGAATTTATTCGCACGAGATCATCCACGGTATATTTTTATGTGGGACGTGGGGGGGGGGGTGCCACCAGCGGGGTTTGGTCAAAGCGAGTGCTCCTGGTTCTTTTCTTCCGAGCGGCTTTACAAAACGCCGCCTTACTAAATGTGCTGACAAAAAAAAAAGGAGCCGTGATTGTTTATATATATACGGTTTTTTTAAGGTTATTAGATTTGTTTAAAACAAGCCGTGAAAGTTACATTTATGCCGCTTGTGAGCTGAGTAATACGGCCAGAGGGACATTATGTGGGGGGCTAATCTTTGCTATAAGTCGGCTAATTACTTGAAAATTTTAATTAAGTTTTTAATTAGTGAAAAGAGGTGTAAGGTTCCAATTAGAAACTTGCTGAGCGTCATCGAAAACCACTAAATCAGTAATTTTTAAAAGACTGAGCGCGTGACAAGCGTAGAAGTGCACTAAAGTTATCACTGTAGGAGCAGGCACAAAGCTAGCGGTTGCGGAACGCGTATGATTACATTATCATCGCGTTCCGCAACCGCTAGCCTTGTACCTGCTCCACGATTTGTAACTTTAATGCACTACATGCTTCTCATGCGCTCACAATTTTTTCTGAAAAATACTGATTTAGTGGTTTTGATGATGCTCAGCAAGTTTCTAATTGGAACCATATGGCTATTACCACTAATTAAAAAGTTACTTAACAAATTTCAATTAACTAGCCGACTGATCGTTACGATTAGCCCCCATACTCTGTCCCCTGGCCGTAAAACTCACCTGCACAAACCGCCTGAGTGTAACTTTCACGGCTTTTTTTAAACAAATTTATTAAGCTTAAAAAAGAAAACCCTGCATAACTCACGTGCACAAACCGCTTAAGGGTAACTTTCACGGCTTTTTTAAACAAATCTGTAGAGTTTAAAAAAACACTGTATATAAATATACAAATAAATGACGCATCGCCCAGCAATCTGTCTCTGGTCGAATGTAATGCTAGCGGTTGGCACCAACTGCTAAATTTTCAAAACTTACGGCTATTCGATTAAAAAGTTAGAAGCCATTTGTGGACCTTCTCGACGAGAAAATATGCCTTTTCCTGCTAGAAGACGTTATTAATCTTCCTGTATTTTCGGACTCTATTAGCTTTTATCATCTCAACAAGTTTTTTCCGAAATATCGCGTCATGCTTTGTCATTAGACACCTGCAGGTCGTGAGTCTTGGGTATGTTGGCCCAACTGCCAACTTTATCATTTGAGCGGAGACAGCTTCAGGCGATGCGTAGTTTCGATTTGCGATAGAAAAGCAGGGTTGGATTTTTTCTCAATTTCCCGTACTTTCGGTAAGTCGCAAGAGGTTAGGCTGATGAACATGCTTTTTTTTTTTTCGTTTGCGTGTACTCGATATTTTTTTAACGTTCTTCTTTGGTCTTCGCAGATCTCGCAGGAGTAGTTGACTCTGCCGCCGACAGAATTCAAAGAGCACAATTGAAGACGTATTTCGGTCGCAGACATAATTGTTAATAATAATAATAATCAATCAATCAATTTTATCGGGTGTCCAGGGACAACCATTTGGTCTTGGTACTGGCACAGCGGACATTTAAACAATTAAAGACAAGAAGCACACTCACATTACAAGATAAAACAAAATTATAACAAGACAAAAACACGAAACATCAGAATCAGCGACATATAAAATTCGAAGGTAAATATTTATGTTGGAATTTCATACGTTGGTGCGCCATGAAGATGATGTGTACAGTCGGAGAGTACATCACGCAGAAGGAACAAAAAATAAAGTGTAAACTGACGAAGTTTCTCGCAAATATTAGTGGCCATGTAGCCCTCACACCTATTTATAATCATCATAAAGTGGTTCAAAAGTGATAGTAAAATGTCGTTACATGAGCTTCAAGAGTAAAACAACGTGCCGACAGTCACAAGAAAAAATATTCGACGGAGATTTACTGTAATATCTTAGTACCTTTCAACCCTGCCTTAATTGGAACTGTTTTTTGACTGAGTGGTCGAAATTCTTTCGGCTGGAGTCGAATATGTACAGTTTTTCAGCGTAACCGTTGTAACAATCCAATAACCTGGGAATTGGACACAAATGAATAAACTCTCTTGGTGTATAAAAAGGTGAATTGAGTCTTGTAGGTACTCTAGGAATCATAATATTCACTTCAGACAAGAGACTTGGGGTGTCAATTAGGCTGTGAGGGGTTTTTGACAAAAATACCAAATCCGCTTTTTCTCTACGTCGATGTAGGTAAGGTAATCCAACACGTTCCAAAAGGGCTTCATAATCCAAAGTTTGCTCATCTCCTGCCGAATAGCGATGCTTAAAGATTGAGATGAATTTGTGCCGTACCCGTTCAATTCTCAGTGAATTGGTTTTACAGATTCCGTTCCCCACCACCGACGCATAGTCTAGCTGCGAGCGGCACAGTGAGCAGTAAAGGGTTAAAAGCGTGCGTGGATTGTTGAATTCTCTCGTCAGGCGACACAGAAGGCCAAGCACTCGTAACGATGCGCAAACCATTGTACCCACGTGAACATCAAACCTTAGGTCTGAATCAAACACAACACCGAGGTCTCTAATTTCGGTTATACTAGTCAATAAGGCCCCTCAATTCGATAAGGAAAACCGACATTCTGAGTTTTCCGAGAAAATGTCAATACTTTGGTTTTTGAACGGTTCAGACGGAGCCTGTTTTCCTTACACTAATTGCTGAATCTGTTCACGCCTGCCTGTAGTTTTACGCAGTCGTTAAAAGTTCGAATTTCACGGTCTATTGTAATGTCATCGGCGTACCGGAGGAATAATGATTGTGAGATAACGAGAGGGATATCATTGACAGATATGAAAAAGAGAAGAGGGCCTAAAACAGATCCCTGAGGCACCTCGGAGCAAATCCTAAAGGTTGTGGACGTCATATAATTAACGCGTACAAGTTGCTAACCAAATCAAATGCATTGCTTAAAAAAAAAAAACTAGGTCAAGTTGACATTGCTTACAGCCAATGCGGGATGCCGTAGACGTAAAATTAACCAAATTTGTTGTTGTCGACCTGCCAGGAACAAATCCATGCTGACCAGGAATAAATATATTTCTTAACGAGAAAGAGTAAAATTTGTAAATAACCATTTCGAAAATCTTCGAGAAGGAACTAAGAAGGGAGATCGGTCTATAATTGGAAACGTCGCCACTCTTTCCGGACTTAAAGGAGCTGTGCAACGATTTTAACGTTGAAAGAATTGGCATCTTCTACTTTTGACATTATTCACCTTGTCACAAAGGACAGAAAACACACCTTCTTCCTTCGAAATGTTGCGATTCCGCCGCGTAATCGCGAGGCAAAAATTAGAATATTCCCCGACCTGCAGCCGCGAGCGGCGGCCATGAGAAACACGCGGCGTGACGTCAATGGGGGTCTTGTAGAAAGATAGCAAGTTGTGCGAATACCTGCTCGATAAAAGGTAACTTTTCTATAAATCTTGTCGCTCCAACATAAATATAAATGCGTCAAAAACCTGGTATCATCGACAAAACTTTTATTATACGGAGTTTTAGTGGCGCCATCTATCCTAGGTCCACAAAACCGTCAGCTCTATCTGCTACCGCGAACAGCCGCCAGAAGCCGGAGGGGAGGGGGACAGAGCCGGACGGGTATGGCCGGACCCGGATGAGACTTTCCTCCTTTCACCATATTGTTCGCGCTGCGCCCGCCAGCACGTGGTCACGCGGTCGCGAGCGGATGAGTTCTCGCTGCTCACTGATGGCTCTAGAGAGAGCTTCACCGGAACCCCGCGCAAACCCCATTGACGTCACAGCGCACGTGACTCGGAAGATGGTGAAGGAGTTGAGAGGTGCCGAAAACCTCAATCTTTGTCCATTTTTAAAATAAAAACTAGGACATGCAGGCAAAAGCGGTTTTTTGTTCTTTACTTCAGAAAGGTCGAGACACCAACTCCCAAATTATTTAAGCAAAGCACTGAAACTGTTGCACAGCTCCTTTAAGCACCGGAACAATTACCGCGAGCTTCCACATGCCTGGAAATATTCCGGACTTTAAAGAGTTAATAAATATTTCACAGAGTACAGGGGTGAATAAATCACAATATGTTTTAATCAGAGCTGCTGGCACTCCATCGTGACCAGATGATTCCTTAGGTTTCATTTTCCTAATACACTCCGCAACGATATTTTCGGTTATACAAATCGAGTTTAGAAGGTAATAATAATAATAATAATAATAAATTTATTTCGTATATCTTCATTACAGAATAAAGTAACGGGTCTGTCGAAGCCAGTGGAGGGTTGAGAGACGGAACCCAACAACAACAACAACAACAACAATAATAATAATAATAATAATAATAATAATAATAATAATAATAATAATAATAATAATTCATTTTCATATATCATTTATCATTTATTAATAATAATAATAATAATAATAATAATAATAATAAATTTATTTACGCTGGGTTAGTTCAAAAGAGCAGAAGGCAGGTTCGTCTAAGCCAACAAGGGCTTGTGGGACTGAACCTAAAAGTTATAGTGATTCACAGGAAAGTTCCAGAAAGTAATAGCAAAAAGACAAAAACACAAGGCAATAAGAAAGCACCAGTTCAGAGTCACACTTCATCAAAAGTCAAATTTCAAAGGATCAAGTTCTTGTCCAGCAGATTAATAGACAGTGTTAGAAAATGAACACGAACGTGTATTGCACAGAAGCTAAAGTAGTTACTCGTATAGCAAGACGTTAGAGTGCGCCACTCACATACAAATAAATGAGAACAATAATTGATAGACGAGAAGATAGTTTCTGCGCGAAGCAATAAAAAATTTACGAAGCAATATAGTTAATGATCACTTAGTTTCTTCGTTGATAAATATATTGCGTAGTTCTTTTTTAAGCTTCTTTTTGGAAGTAAGGTTCGAGAGACTTGGTGGTAACTCGTTGAAAATGTGAGGGACATAAAATGAACGCATGTTTTTCCCATACCGTGTATAACATGTTGGAACGGCGTAGAGTGGAACTTTCCGCAATTGCCGCGTGACGGGGTGAATAGATTTAAAGTCGTCCTTCCAGTTGTAATTGAGCACTACTGTCTCTAGGAACAAAGATCGAAAGTTCGGCATTGATAAAGTTTGAAATAAATCTAAATTAGAAAAACTCATGCCATAGCACACGCTTCTCAAAATTCCTTTAAAATACCGTTCACTTTCTTGTGCCATAGTTTCGAGCATTGGCCAAATACAGTTATGCCATAGCGCAAATGTGTGTAGGCTAATGAATAAGCTATGCGCTTGCGCAACCGAAGGGCATGAATGTTTTGATGTTGTAGAGCAAACAGGAGACACTCCTAAGTTTAGCACAGATTTTAGTGAGATACGAATTTCATGACAGATCAGAGTCAAAGAGAATGCCAAGATATTTTA